>JAODAL010006037.1:0-137552 GCA_025379985.1 Phyllomedusa bahiana
TTAATTTTCATTTACGCACAATCTTACAGTACTGTTTTTTCAACCCACATTGGAAAAACATCCAATGCGGAAAAGTAAATTTTGAATGGGGCCAGGGAAAAGGTTTAAAAAATTGTTAAGGGAAAACAGTGGGGTTTTAATTATTTTTTTGTATATGGCCTGAATTATAAAGGGGTTTTTGTGGGCGATCATAAATGGAGTCTAAGTTCCCCGCCCCCGCCTAGTTTTTGGGCGCATTAGGGAACTTGGGGCCCTTGTAATGCCCCAAACATTATAAGGCTAAAAAAAAGGGCTGGAAAAAAAAAAAGTATTAGAATAGATGTCAGTGATAGAAACCTTGGGCGTTCCTGTTGGGGATCACGATACAGAATACCGTCTGCTGGGGGCTCTTTGAAAAGTTAAAGGTGAGACCAAAAATAAATTTCAAATTTAATGTAGAAAAATTTAAAAAATTTTAACAATATCGGGGGGTTATATAATGTAAAAGTTTTAGATTCAATTAATTTTAAATAATTTTTATAGGGAATTTTTTTTAATTTTCGTGATATATATTTTTATCATAATTTTAAATGATAATTTTTTTTATTAAATTTAAATGATTTTATACAGTTTGATAATTATCATAAATTACTTGTTATTATTGTACTGGTGGAAGTTGAGAAATAAGGGACATTTCTTTTTTCTCTAACAGCAAATCTAGCTCCACTTCGACTCCTCAGGCTCAGACCACATTGCGATAGGTACAGTACGCCCCGCAATTATGCCGGGTCTTCGGGAGTCGCGCTGATCGGTGCATACCCTGCGACGCGCGGGGGGGGGGGGAGGGGGGGGGGAGCCGGCGGGCCCCGCCGGCCCCATAGACATTCAAGAACATGTCACTTATCTCCCCCGTGGCGTATTGTACATGCAGGGAGAGGAGGGGTAATCCATAGTTCTCTATGAGGACTGTGGATTACTGTAATGATTGGGGTGCATTTCGCTCGTATTAGACCGCAGTACGCTCGCAATACGTGGCGAAATGCGCCCAAAATAAGCCGTGTGAACTTACCCTTATGAACAATGCGCCTAACACATTCGTTTGCCACATTAGTCATCGTAGCTGCTCACTTTTGCGCACTTTACGCCAGAAAAGGGTGAAAAACCCAATCATACAGGTCTCCCTAAGTACGTGAAAGGGTAAGAATTCACAAAGTGGTCTCAGCGAAAGATAAACCAAGTGTCAGCGAGTGTTTCCTCCTCCTGTGGAAGGAAATGAAGGTTCTGCAATGACAGTTAGAGGGATTGTCCAGCAAAGAAAAATTACTCTTCAGGGTCCTTGTTGGGTAAAAATTTTTAAAAATTGCTCTACTTATATACCTGTCCCCTGTAGCTGAGTCTCTGGAGCTCCCAGGACCCACTCTTCGCTTCTGAGTATTCGTCCCGACATGCAGGGGAGGTTCATGCTCCAGTGTAAACAGTTCTTACCCACTTTAAGGAGTTTTCCCATCCTGGACATTTATCATTGTTCCCATTTTAGGGATCAGTGAGGGTCCCAGTGTTGGTATGCCACAATTACTGAAATGGAACAATCCCCTTAAAGGGGTTTTGCTACGAAGTAAAATTGATGTGGAAAGTTTGAAAATTAAATAATAAACATTTTCACCATTCATTATTATTAACGTTTTTGTCTTAGCTGCTCCTTTAGTGATCCATTGTTTACAGCTCATCTCCAGGGGATACGACCAGGGCTGTGAGCTCCTCAGACATGCTCAGACATCATCTCTCCTCTCAGGCAGCTACTGAGTGTTCAAACCCTGGGTGCTGTCACTCTACTCCTGTCCTTTGGACTAGTTAGTCAAACAGTGCAAATAAAAAAAAAGAGACTTCAATGAGGTCTGTGCATTGATAAAGAGAAAAAAAAAAATTCACAGGTTAAGTTCCTGCAGGGATTTGAACCAAGAACCCTTGTGCTGTAAAGCAAAAATGTTACCTCTGAGCTACATTGTAGCTACTTATTATTCTATACATAAACAGACCTTTCTTTCACTAGAGAGAGGAAAGGCCTGGTGATGTCATCCTGCTGGATCACATGATCTGCAATTCAAACAAATCACACACGCCCCCTTCTGAGCACCCAGAACTGAAGAGCTGGATGCAGGAGGTAGGAAATGAGATTGTGGCAAAACCACTTTAAGAGATTAAATGACAACAACCCTACACTAACAGGGACTTTGACTCCAACTTGCTTGGGGCCGTACTCCTGGTACACCAAGTACCGAGCATATGTCAGCAACCAAGAGTCAGACAATCTTAAAGGTAGTGGTGTAGTGGCCACAAGGATCCATGTAGGCGGCGGGAGGAATGCCAACTCCCCCGGGAGGGTGGGGGGGGGGGACCCAAATAGCGGGACCCCCCCCGCCAAAAACGGGAGAGTTGGCATGTATGATATAATGTACAGTAATGTAATAAGTAAAATAACAGGACTGGTATAATAAGTAAAAACCACTAAGAGGTGGTACCACCATTTCTCCTAGGCAGCAGGCCCGCTGTCTAGGGGTTTTATTTGATTCTGATCTGACCTTCTCCCCATATATCCAATCCCTTGCCCGCTCCTGTCACCTGCACCTCAAGAATATCTCCAAATCCGCCATTTCTCACTGTGGAAATGACTCAAACTCTCATTACTGCTCTTATTCCCTTTTTCGTCTTGACTACTGCAACTCCTTGTTATTGGTCTCCCTCTCTGCAAACTCTCCCCTCTCCAATCTGTCCTGAATGCAGCAGCCAGGGTTGTCTTTCTTTCCAGCCGCTATACTGATGCTCTACCCTGTGTCAGTCACTGCACTGGTTGCCCATCCAGACAGGATACAGTATAAACTCAGCACTCTCACCCATAAAGCTCTACACAACGCTGCTCCCCCCCTCCATCTCCTCCCTAGTCTCTGTCCCACCGCCCTACCCGTGCTCTACGCTCAGCTGATGATAACAGACGACATTCCTCAATCATCCGAACCTCGCATGCCCGCCTACAAGATTTCACACTGCGCACCAATTTTTCTGGAATATGCTACAGCGGGCGATCAAAACACATTCACAACCCTCACAGTTTTAAGAGGCCCTGAAAATACATCTTCTCGGGCTGGCCCACCAAGATCCCGAACTGCTATCACACACATTTGCCTCCCTGCACTAGGGGACTCACAGGCACTTATCTGTATATAGATGTACAGTCTGGGCGGCAGGTTCATCCATTTTTCATGTAAACCACCCCTATTTATGAAACATGGCTGGACCATTGTAAACTTGGCACTTCTTACCGTATATTTCACCCATACACCCTAATAGATTGTAAGCTCTCACGAGCAGGGCCCTCACACCTTTTGTCTCCTTTGTAAGTACTTTTAATGTGTAATGACTGTATGTTTACCCTTGAATTTGTAAAGTGCTGCGGAATATGTTGGCGCTATAGAAATAAAAATTATTATTATTATTATTATTATTATATAGTAATGTGACTACATGCCTCCCTATGATATTTATTACCTATACTAATAATAATTGCTTCTTTCAGGATTTGCATTTCTGAGAAAGAGGCACTGACTGGGACAAATAGATCTAAATGGATCTGATCCCAAAAAATTAAATCCTGTAAGCCACTTGCTTGGGGTTTATCAGTCAGCTGGGAGCAGGTGTCTGGACAGAACGGAGAGACGGAGCGCAATGTCACTGGGCACACGATGCGGCTGCATTAATCTATCAGATCCACGTAACAAGACAAACTTACAATTTAGTTTCATATAGTAAAGCATCAAGTGTAACACAATAATTTATAGTAGAATAACAAAGTACATACCTAAAAATCTAACAAAAATTCACCCCTAAACACAAGCCCTATTCTATCCAATTGTTACTAATTCTATTGAGATGTTTCTTTGCGCCTTACCCCCTCTTCATAATCATATTTTTGCAAATCTGTTTATTTGCCTTCCCAAAAAAACTTTAAAAACTGCATGCTTTAGTTTTTTAGGCTTTATGCGTGTTTTTTTTCTCATGTAGTTTTTTGCAGAATTTTTTGCAAAAGAAGTGTGTGTTGGTACATGGATTTTTCTTCCCACTTTTTCTTCCAGCACATTACGAATTACATTACAAATCATGTGATCCATCAACCAGTGCAATGTGGAAAAATGCTGCAAGATACACATAAAAAACGCGACACCCATGCACACATGCCTTTTTTGGGTGCAGATAAAAAAAAAAACGGTGCTCAATGAAAAAGCTTCACACACTGCTTGAGAAATAACTACACCTACAGTATGCTGCGTTTTAAACATGTGCAAAAAGTAAAGGATCGCTCACCGCCTGGGATTCAACGTGCTCCTGGCTCTTTCCATTGCTGTGGATGTGTCCCGCCTGGAGAAAAGCTGTCCGCCTTCAGCCCAACAGAAGCCTGTGAATTTGCAAGGTACCAACTCTCCAATGTATCTATTGAAACAGCACAACTTTATTGTAGAAAATACGTATACAGAAGGTAAAACGTAATGTGTGCGTGTGGCAACGCGTTTCCAGCCAACTTGGTTCTTTGTCACAGCTCTGATCAGCGCACATCCCCTTCATTAAAAACAAAGTGAGAAATTATTGTTATTTTAAAGGGGTTGTCTCACTACATTGATCCATCTTACTTCAGTCCTGTTTTCTTGGTTTCACTTTGAATTCAGGGGCGTGTTTACTGGATTCTACAAGGCTGCAGTAGAAGCCAGGTCTGTAGCTATAGCAACCAGTGCTGGCAGCCTATCAGGATAGATCAAACAGGTCTGTAGCTATAGTGACCTGAGGAGCTGATGCAGCCCATACAAGAGGGGATATCTAGGAATAGGTAGGGCACTGTTAATGGACATATATTGTAAAGTGACTTGTTTTTGCAAGATCTGTAACATAAAAAGCAGCAATCCTTGTAGTGAGACAACCCCTTTAACCCTTTTTAGCCCAACACGATATTGCACTTTTAGATAAGCTGGAGAGTTGGTCACTTGAACATTTGCAGGCTTCTATGAAAAACACACCAATAAAAACCATATAATAAAAAGCAACTACATTTGCATATTGACTTCCGACTGCTGCAGTTTTTGCTAAAAAAAACCTTAACCAGTTCCTAACCGGCCTGTTTACACCCCTTCCTGACCAGGCACATTTTCCTTTTCTGCAATACATGCCGGTCTGTACAAACGCCTTCTCGCACTCTTTTTACCTTTTTTCCATGATACATGAGGCTTTATTATGTCATTTTTACATTAAATTTCTTTTTTTTCCAATAATATAAATATATAGAAAATTGTAAAAAAAATTCTGTTTTTCACATCTTTAAAATAATTAATTTACTTTTAAAAGCAAAACGGGCGTTAAAATAAGTGTTTTCATTGTGTCACTTTTCTGTCATGGGCATTTATTTATAGGCCCTATGACGTTTTAGGGTTGTTGGGGTTAAAAGTTGTGGTTTGGGCTGTTAGTATTTATTTATTTTTTTTTAAATTTTATGTTTTGTATGTTTTTTTTAAATTATTTTATTTTCCATCTTGTGTCCAAAACTGTAACTGGGGCTGGTATAGCCCAAGTTATGCGTGAAATTCAGAAGAAATACACCCGCTGAAGTCACTGCAGAGCTGATCTGATTCTGATAAGCAAGGAAGCCGACAGGCTTGTCTGTGTATACAGCGCTCGTTAAAGGGAATATGTCGCCAATTTTTTTTTTTTTTTTACTTATTAAATCTAGACCCTGATTCATATGCTTTTCCTCTCTGTCGTTTTTATTTCCTGATTCCTGATTTATTTAGTATATATTTGATTGTGGGGAAGACATTCTTGCTTGCACTGCTTTAACAGCAGTCAGAGAGATACTTTACAGCAGCTTCATGCCCATAGGATTCTTAAGACAGTTTCTGTCCCATAGACGTCTATAGAATAGTTCTCACTGTGAAGGGAGGGGAGAGGGGGAGCTGTGACATCTCCTCTTGTGACTGGTGGATTCTGTGTTATCTGTACACAATGGTGTCTCCTTTCAGTTTGACCCTGCTTTTACTAATAATGAGCAGATTGCTGAAACGCTCTCCAAACAGAACAGGAAGTGTCAGACGATTATTAGGCCTAGTGGCCAAAGTGAAAAATGCAGGACTTAAGAATTATTAAAAATATTGAAAGTGATATGGAAAATTAAAAAACAAAAACCAAAAATCCTTAAAGAATGTGTTTAACATAAAAATGTGAGTTAAATAATAAGTCATTTTTTGATGACACATTCCCTTTAAGCGATTTATAGACATCAATTGGATTGTAGAGTGCAGTGCAGAGTCCAGCTATCCTTCATAGCCAGCAGTTGTGTAGCTACACGGATCGCAGCAGTCGCACTTGCCCACAGGCCCTCCCTCGCTACTTAGCTCCATTGCTGGGTCACATAGACCCAGCATAGACACAACGATCGCAGCTGCGACCTGCATGGTGCAGGCAGCGGCTGAGGCAAAGTGGACGGTATTCAATAATACATATTGAAGGAAGCGGCGTGATGCGCCAATGCCTGTACCAGGCCCTATGCTTAAGCTTGGGGCTTAGCAGAGGCCGAAACTTCCATCCTAGAGCAGGCGCCGAGATGACGGAATGCCGCCCACTCTGAAAGACAGGTGTTCTGCGGAGGAACAGGGGAGAGCCAAGGTGAGTATTATTTTTATTATTTTCCCCTACCTACTGGGGGAAGTCCTTACCTCCCTTCTTATTTTAAGAGGACCTGTTTACCCACGATAACTGGCCCTATCTACTTACCTACCTACTAGAAGGTACTGCTGTATATAGGGCAAGAGATTGTGCCCCCTTGTGGTAAAGTACTCTAGCAGGATGAAGTATTAAAGTAAAAAAAAAAAAAAAAAGTTTAAAAAATATTTAAGGTTTAAATCACCCCATTTGCCGTTTTACAAATAGAAAAATAAAAAGTTACACATAGTTAGTATCGCCATTTCCGTAAAAGTCCAATCTATTAAAATATAACCTCCTTTATAACATATGCTGTACACCGCAGTCATTTCATATTTTCAAAAAGTTGGAATAAAAGGTGATCAAAAAGTTGCATCTATCCCAAAATGGTACAAATAAAAACGACACTTCAGCCCTCACTTTGTGTTTCAATTTTTTTTCCCCTATTTTCCTCCTCTAAAACCTAGGTGCGTATTATGGTCCAGTGCATCTTATAGTCTAAAAATAGGGTAGTTAAAAAAATGCATGTGTTTTAATTGTGTTTTTAGTAGCATTTTTTTGCAATACTGCAACATGTGAAACTGCCCTAATACAGGTGGATTTTAGTACCCTTTAGGGTAGGGTTAGATGGCGTGGTAGCAGTTTGCGGATAAAACCTTACCAGTATGTGGCAGCACGGGTTTGCCAGTGGTACCAAACTCATGCAGCTTTTGGCAGCCGTAAGTGGGTATGACCAGAAGTCATATGATATGACTGTTGTAAGGGGGCACCCAGCTTTCTTATACGTGTTTATGATTAAAAAACAACTAGAACAGAATTTTTAATCCGTTTAACCACATTTAGAGCTGCTTCACATCAGCCTCAGAGATTCTGTTTGGCGCCTCTGGCGCAGATTCTGTCAAAAATTATACAAAAAATAATGCAGAATGCTGAGATATTTTTTTCATTAAAATGACAAACACCACAAGGGGACCCAACAGGGGCGTAGTTATAGGGGATGCTGAGGTAGCAGTCGCAGAGGGGACCCAAAAGCACTCTTACCATATAAGGAGATACCAGTGGCACATAGTAGCTGGGGGACCCATTTAACTTTTTGCACTAGGGCCCCGGAGCTTCAAGTTAGTTACACCTCTGGGACCCAACAAACTCCACTGTGGTCAGTAGGCTCCGTTAGGCACTGTCGGTGTCCATCATTTAACAGATCTAGCACATTCTCTGCAATGGAACCTCCCAAGCAGATGTGAATTGGGCCTTACTAGCGATTTCTTTCATTTTAAAACTTTTATATTTTCTTCACTAGTTTTATAGAAGATGAAAGAGGTTTCCAAGACTTCAGGAATATCTGTGCAGAGGCCAGGACGGCGGTAATGGAAAAAAAAGAAATTTTTATTTTCCCCAAAATATCCTGTGTTTACCACCACGGCCACTGATGTACCAGCAGCGCTAGTGCTCCAGTGTCCCCCACTCATCCTCTAGAAGTGACATCACGTACACCACTCATGTGACTGAGCAGCCAATCACAGCTCAGCGGTCACATGCCATACAGAGACCACTGAGACCAGTAATTGGCTGCACGGTCATGTGAGCAATGATATATGTGACATCATTGCTGGGGGACTGATGGGGAACACCGGAGCTCTGGCAGTGCTGGGACTGCGGTGACTGTAGAGGTGAGTATAGGTTATTTTTTCATTTTTACCCACAGTCCCGAGCAGGGCTGCCATAAGTAAGCTCAGGGCCCCATACAGCTGAAGCATCTGCTCCCCCTGCTAAATACCTATTCTTATTTTGCTCTATATCAGAAGGCCCTTTTTTATAACATGTAATGAGCGCCCCTAACAGGACACCTGCCCTGATGGCACTCTTGATCCCGAGGTGTACAAGACTTTCCTAAAAAAAATAATAGTAACACTAACGCCAACACATTGCTAATATAAGCGTACCGCCAAGCCTATGTATCAAGATCTGCAAATTCCTCTGCCTCCTGCCTGCATACAGCTGTGTGTTCGATCATGGAGGTTGGAATTTACTTCTGCTGTTCAGCATTGCAGCAGTTAACTCCAACAGGGCTTGTCCAGGTGCAGCTTATCCTCTCCTGCTGACTCTTTTAAAAGGCAACTCCTACCAACGGTCAGTGCTTGAGTATTGGTGTTGTTGGGCTAAAGCCTGCTTCACTGCGTCAAGCCCACGGGTCCGTGCCGTGCCATGCCGTGCCATGCCATGCCATGTTCCCGTGGAGTTCCTGCTGTCTGTGCCCTGTTCCCGTGCAGTCCCTCCTGGCGGTGCCGGATTCCAGTGTTGTCCCACATGGCGGTGCCGACGAGCTTCTGTGTTGTTCCTCCTGGCGCTTCCGACGAGCTCCTGTACTGTTCCTCCTGGTGGTGCCGACGAGCTCCTGTGCTGTACCTTTTGGCGGTGTTGTGTGCCTGTGCTGTGCTCCCCTGTCCTGTGGTGGTCCAAGTCCCTCTGTCCTCGTCTGCAGCTCCCTGGTATGTGACCTCTATGCCCTGCCCTTTTGGACTTTTCTTGTCCTGCTGTGTTTCTGTATCCAAGCCAAGGCCATATGTCCCTGACCACGGTAGGTGGAGTTCCTCCTTACCTTGGATACGTTTCAAGGGTTCTCCTATGTTTCACTTCTATTTTTGTTTGCCTTAATAAAGCTTTGAAACGTAACACTATGCCATGTGTCTAATCATGGTGCACCCCAATTGAAGAATATAGTGCAACTATTTGGTCTCGCCAAGTTCTCCATGACGTAGCTTGCCGCTACTTTTCTTACTAGCTGCAAGCCATGCCCACTTTTCTATAAAAATCCTATTGTAATAAAAACAGAAATCATAACCTAAAAAGCTAAAAAAAACAAGCAAACATATTTCTCTAAAAATCTGTTGTTAGAACTGCAATAATACATAAATAAAAATAATAAAAAATGTTTTCTTTTTTTTTCCCGTTGTGGCCTCGAGCAAATATATTTTATTGGACTCTTGGTTATTTTAATCGAAACCATCTGGAACATTATATTCAAGAAACCACGTAAGAAATCTTATGGAGAACGTAATTTCAATGTACCATGTCTTTGTGAAGCTCCTGCTGTGCAATGAGCAGCTAGAAACTCATGAAGTAGCCCCAGTGAGGGCGCAGTCAGGGGCTTATTTATTCGGATTTTTGACCATTTGTATAGGCTTGTTACAATTTTACTATGTTGTCTAGTAATTCTTATTATCTATATTCCATGTAGATCCTGATCCATCCAGTCTCCCTGGGACTTTAACTGATAAATGAAGTCGGCCATATAAAGATTTGGCCATAGTACGACAAGCACCCTGCTGGGAAGGGACATATCCTTCCGGAGTTTTCCCACAATACTAAGTATTTGTGCCATGCAAGGTTATTTATATGGCGGGAAATGGCAGTCATTTGCATTACCCCACATGTATTTTAGGCTGTCAACAGCAGATTAACCCCTTTTTGTTTTTTCACTGTTGCCTTAATTTGTTGTACTTTTCGGTCTACATAGCCACATGAGGGCTTGTTTTTTGCAGGATGAGTTGTATCTTTTAATGGCACCATCTAATTTATTTTGAAGCACCCCCAAAAAAATTCTCATTGCGTGCAACTTGTAAATGTTTTTGCGGAGCAAAATTAATGACATGTCATCTTTATTCAGTGGGTTGGTAGGATTTCAGCTATACTGAATTTATTCAGGTTTTGCTGTGTCTTAATTTTTTTTTTTTTAAATTTTTGCTTTGCGTCACCATTTCCGGAAACCAGAAACTTTTTTTTATTTTTCCTGCGTTACAGCTGTGTCGTAGTTCTTTTTTGGGGGGAGGGGGGCGAGGTCTAATTTCTGTTGGCACCAATTTAGAGTGCATTTGATTTTTTTTAATTTTTTTATTCCATTTCTTTCTGTTTCTTTCAAATTACAGTGGCTTCTTTTTAGTTTTTTTTTTTTTTCATGGTGTTTACCGCATGGGATAAATAACAGGATATTATTTTAGATCAGACTCTTACAGACAAGATGATAACGATGATTTTAATTTTTTATTGTTGATATTTGTATATGAGAAATGCAAAAAGGTTTTTTTTTTTTTTTAAAAAAAATTAGTTTAAAAAAATATATATTTAATTTTTTTTATAGTGGACTTGCTTGAACATGTGGTCTCTTTATAGCATGTACTATAGCATGTACTATATACGGCAGCCCTCCGAACAGCTGCTCCCTGGGTGCTGTTTGATTGTCATGGCAGTTAGGGGCTTACTAAAGGCCTCTATGACTGCCACGATTGTGCTTCTGTTACACACTGCATACTACCACCCTCTACTTTGTTCAATAGTATACCCCACACTCCATGACCTCATTAAATCATCATATCCATACATGCCATAGATAAAGACTGTGAGATGGCTCATTCACTGTTATGTGTATTACCCTATTTTTATAAAAGATGGCTAGACCACTATACAAGTCAAGACTTTTACCCTTTGTACCTCATAGATTGTAAGCTCTTGGGCACAGGGACCTCATACCTGTTGTTTGCATTGTTAACTAGATGCCGACCGCCTGTTGACTATAAGGGTATGTTCACATGGTGTGTTGGATCCGTTTTTGGATCCGTTTTGAGTCTGAAAAACGCATCCAAAAGCGCTGCATAAATTGCAACCAGCACACAGGTGCATGTTTGGATGAGTTTTACCTGCAGCAGGTTCGCACCCTATAGTTGTATATAGGGCGTCTGCTGCGTCTTTCGGATCAAGAATTGACATGACAATTCTTTGAACGGATCACAAAGATGCAAGTAAACACCCATTGCGATCACTCGTCTGACCGCCAATACGTGTTTTGCATAGAAAGCAATGGAAATCACACTGCGCATTGTTAGCTGCGTGTTGGGGTTCGTTTAGGACCCAAAACACGGATCTAAACACGCATCTAAAAACGCATCCAACACGCCGTCTGAGCATACCCTAAACATACAGGCAGTCGAAGTCTAAGGGTATGTTCACATGGCTTACTCTGGCGCGCATTTGGCGTTATACGTGGCGAAATGCGCACCGAAATTACGGTAATCAATAGCTCTTGTATTGTACGCGTGGGGGGAGAATTGACATGTCAATTGTTCGTGGCGACTGCGCGCCGCTGACAATGCATATCAATGGGGCCGGCGGTTGTCGGCCCCCCTGTGCTTTGGAAATACGCACTGATCAGCTATGTGCCACAATATATCCTTTGAACATACTTTAAGGCTAAGTTCACATGGCATAATTGCGGGGTGTAATTACGCCCCGCAATTATGCCAGAGTTCGGGAGCTCGCACAGGGCGAGGGGGCCGGCATCCCGCCGGCCCCATAGAATTACGCGCAGGCGAATAATTGACAAGTCACTTATCTCCCCCTGCGGCTTATTGTACGCCCGGGGAGACGAGGCGTAATCCATAGTTCTCTATGAGAACTGTGGATTACTGTAATGATTGGGGTGCAATTCGCCGCGTATTGAGCACAGTACGCTGCAACATACGCGGCAAAATGCATCCCATTTTAAGCCGTGTGAACATAGCCTTAGGCTATGTTCACATGGCTTAAAATGGGACGTATTTCAGTTCGTAATTACGGCCCCCCCGGCTCCAGCCCCGCCCCCGTACACACGGCGTAATTGCGGGGCGTAATTACGCCCTGCAAATAAGCCGTGTGAACATAGCCTTACTCTGCACGGATGTCCTGGAATGTTCGTGCAAAGTGTGAAGCTGCAGACTAATTGTGCAGCTGTGCGGGTGGAGAGCTGCCTGTCAGCGTTAACTGAATTCTCCACTGAAAAGAAAGCGATGGATCTTTACCATTCCAGCCTCCGTGATTGTTTTATATATAAATTGTTGTATTTACAGAATAGTAGGAGGTCTCCTGCTTCCTGCCACCGGCAGCCGTGGGACTGCTAGGGCTTAGTAACTGCATGAGTTGTTGGATCTTATCAGAGCCAGATCAGCTATGCAGTGGCTTCAGGGGGTGTATTTGTCCTGTTTCCTTTGTAAATGGGGTACTATATCATCTCCAAAAAAAATGCTATATAAAAATGTCCCCAGAGATCTTATTCTGACCTTATGGTGGCAAGAAATATGTAAAATAAAAAAAAAAAAAATGTAACAAACATTTACAGACCAAACTGCAACTTTTAGCCCTGCGCCGACAACCCTCAAACATTATATCACATATATATAATCATCCATGATGGAAAAGTGACACAATTACAACATTTTTTTTACGGTTTAAAAAATAAATTAAATAAAATGTTGTAAACAGACTTTTTTTTAATTATTTTCCCTCGTATTATTAAAAGAAAATAAAACTAATGTAAAAATGACAGAAAAATAAAGCCTAATATATCATGGGGAAAAAAAGTAGATTAAATGAGCGTGAAAAAGCGTTCTAGCGTTCAAAACTGTGTGTACTACGAAACAGGAAAAGGTGCCTGGTCAGGAAGAGGAGTAAACTGGATCACCGATCTCCAGAACCAGCATCCTAAAACTTCTCCGTTCTGAATGAAGAAGTCTCCAAAGGGAGTTCTGAGTACAGGAGAACAGTTACATTTCTCTATACTCGGAAATCTCTTTGAAATGAATGAATAACTGCCCAACCTGCGCCACTTCTGCATTCAGAACAGGGAATTTTGGAGACCTATTCTGAAAATAGGTATGGGCCCCCTAGGCTATGTCTACACAGCATGGTATTCTCGTTGGATTTTTGTTGGATTCAGTATTTAGAATCCGCAAAAATGCGACGGTAACCTGCACTGCATAGACAGCAATAAAAAAATCCATGCTGTAGTCCACATGGCACCAATTTTTTTTTTTCTGATCGGTTTTAAAATCTGCCAGTTTTTATAACATATCAGATATTCCGCCCGGATTTGCAAATTGGCAAATCCGAAAACCGACCGTGGTTTTAGAGCAAATCTGCGTCAAAAACTGCGGTCCAGCAATGTTAAATGCTGTTGGATTTTGGATGGCATTTTAACGTGTGCTGTGTAGACATAACCTAAGTCAGGACCTGCACCTATCTGCCATTGGTGGCATATCCTATCTGTATGCCATCAATCTCTGTGATGGCTAAACCCCTTTAACTCCTTAATGACCGCCCATCAACTTTTGACGTCGGCTGGTGCAGGTCGTTCGTCTACAGTGACGTATTTTGCCGTCGCTGCAGACATCGGAGTTTGCGGCTCCGGGCTCCGCAGCGGTGCTAAGATCGGGGCTGTATTACACAGCCCTGATCCAAGGGCATCTCCTGCGAGCACCGGGGAGCGGGGGGAACCTCCGCACCCCGGTGCTTTAACCTTTTGATTGCGGCAGATCTTTACCGCAGCGCAATCAAAGGGTTTCCCTGCTCTGTCGGGTGATCGGAACACCCAGTGACCCGACAGAGCCCGGGGTATGGCTGCACAGTCAGCCCTGGGGACCTCGAGTAGCCCCAGGGCTGTCTGTGTAACAAGCCAGTGATCAGGGCAGACTGTGTGCTGTCCTGATCACTGCCTGTGTCAGACGGACACAGATTATAATGTATTAGCATATACAGCATGAATATGCTTATACATTACTAAGTGTAAAAAAAAAAAAAAAATCTAGAACAGTTATCCCTTCATGGGATTTAAAAAAAAAAGTAAAAAACATAAAAAGTGTAAAAAATAAATAAAAATAAAATACAAATAAATATTTAACAAAAAATATTTGTGCATATATTACACACACAAAAAAACCCTACACATATTAGGTATCCACACAACCATAATAACGTGTAGAATTAATCTAACAAGTTATTAAGTGTGAAATGAGAATGTTGTAAAAAAAATAAAAAAAAGTAATTTTTTTTTTTTAAATCTGCAATTATTTATAAGTGAACTTAAAGGAGTTGTCTCATTACAAGCTTTCAGCTTGCTTCAAAGGCTAAGGAGCAAAGGATTTTTTAATTCAGGGGTGTGCTTCTTGTCTGCCTCTTCTCCTCCCTCTTCCCCCCTCCCCTCAGCACACAGACAGCTCTCCTCCGTAACTTCTATACAGCAGGAGGAGTGCGAGGGGGTTTGCTGCCAGGGTAACCCTGTGTGTGCCTTCCTAGGTCTGCTGTAGGCTCTTGCTGCTAGATCAGCTGTATTGTCAGCTCCACGGAGACAGCAGAGAGAGGGCTGATCTATGAGTGTGGAGAGTTCTGTGAAGCTGTGATTGCTAATAGCAGAGCAGAGGGATGTAAGTGTTCCTATACCCCCTGCGTAGCATACAAATCTCCACATCTCCAGCAACAAACAAATCCTGTCAGACCAGACACTGAAGTGTTACTATAATCACAATGTGTCACTAATACAGCAGAGTATGAAGCGTTCACAAGCCTCCCTGATCTGTTCTATTAGTATAGTCACAGCTCCACAGACACATCATGATTATAGTAACACACAGGGTCACTGCTGTCAGCCTCCCCTCTGCTCTCCTCAATCTGTGTAGAGAGCTGGAGGAAGCAGGCACACACAGGGTTAATCCAGGCAGTACAGACACAGAAGCCAGAGCCCTCCCCCTCCCTCCACTACAGAAGCATTCTGTGCAGGAGGGGCTCTCTGCTCAGACCTGTATTCTGAAGGTGGAGTCATCAGACCTGACTGCCAGTGAAATAAAGATCAACAGGTCGGCTGCTATAGAGATTTGAGAAGCTGATGTACTACTACTAACAGGGATAACTCAAAATCAGTAGGACATTTGTAATGAACATATATTGCAAAGCTGATTGTTTTTTAAAGATCTTTTAATTAAAACCCAATCATTGTAGTGAGACAACCCCTTTAAACTATTCCCCTATAAAGTACAACTTGTCTCGAATAAAACGAGGCCTCATACAACTGCGTCATTGAAGAAATAAAAAAGTTACAACTGTTGAAACGCAAGGAGGCAAAAACTAAAAAAATGTTCTGGTCATTAACTACTTTTCAGGCGTTAGGCTTAAGAGGTTAATTAGTTCTGTGTAATGCCTGATTTTGCCGGCAGCTGCAGCCTCTGCATTGTACAGTGCTGCAGAACATGTTGGAGCTATATAAGGATTATTATTTTGATTATTACATATCCACTTACTTTGCATCTCTGGTGTCTGGCACCCAATGCACTATATTAGCAAATGCTGCGAGAGATCACCGAGTCTCAGCTGTGAACTTGTAAATGTTACAATGATATAACGGCGGATTAAGCAGCAGATGAAGCTTTCAGATTTGTAGGACGGCGGATGATACACACAGAAAGCTGCAGCATATTTGAATGGAAATGGGAAGGTAACCAGTGTATGTTGAACCCTAGGTCTGGCAGTGTCTGTCGTTATGTACTTCTAAAAAACAATGGTTTTCACTGCCAAAAATGCTTTAGATTACCACGTCTGTCTTTACTGTGCTAAAGTTAATCTGTCAGGAGATTAGCAAACAGGAACATTCAACCCCAGTAGTGAAAAAAGGTAAAAAGGTCATCAGTGTTCACTTTCACTACATCGAACTCTGCACAGGGAAAGACAAATGTCCCTGGTTTATTGCAGCATCTTAAAGAGAACCTATCACCTATAGTTTTTCTCATTAACTGGTTGCTGACTATGACTATGCCTGTCTGGACAGTCGGCATACAAGTCTGCAGGGACGTTCTGGAACATCTTTGCAGACTCTGCAGCTGCAGGAGGGACAGGTCTTGAGTAAAGCCGAGGGTGACTTTTGTGAAAGAGTTAGGTTCCAGACAGACGCCCTTGTCGGGGCGATCACTCTTTGGCCTATAGACATTAGTTAGGCTTTTTTTGTGCGTCAATTGTCAAGTTTCATCTTGCATTTATGTATTTTTGAGATACATAGTTTTAGTATTTAATTGAAAGTTATGTTTTATGACATTTCCCTAAAGATTTATTTAGAGCTGGCTGTCGGCAGCATCCGGGCTCTCCTGATAGAAGGCAGAGAGGGTTATTACCATCCAGCCTGCATGATCAGTATATACACAGTGCTCATTGAGTGCTGTATATACCGCTCAGCTGCTGGGTCTTAACCCATCTTCAGATCCGCTCTGCTGGCAGTACTGGTGTCTGTATTTTCCTTGTAATTCGGGATAATCTAGCAGTACCAGTTACATGGGAAGTCAGTTAAAAAAAAAAAAAAAATTATGTAAAAATGCCCTCAGGGGTCTTTTTCTGACCTTAAACATGTAAAAAAAATTGGAAACCAAAAATTAAGCACGGGTCAAAATAAAAAAATGAATTTAAAAAAAACGGCCCCCCCGTATTGCAGCTTATCCTGATGACCCTAAATCACCTACATAAATGTAAGTGACACAATTACAAAACTTACTACGGTGCCAGTTTTTGCTATTAAATGTTTTCCATTATAATAAAAGAATGTAACAATTAGAATGTAACAATTACATAAAAATAAAGCTTTATGTATCTTGGAAAAACGGCAAAAACATTGTAGAATAACTGAGTACAAGAAAGTGTTATAGCGTTCGAACTCACAAGTACTAAAAACAACAAAAATGTCCCTGATCAGGAATGCGGGTAAGAGATTAACAAAATCCAGAAAGTGGTACATTTTTAACTTTTCATATTGTAAGGTGGCAGTTACATGGCACCAAGGTAATGGCCTTGGTGAGGTAGGAGCCATTGGTTTTGTTATGTCAGCTGCAATATGTAGTTGGCCTATGTTGAAGAGCTAGTATAGCTGTTGGCAGCTCTTACTGGGAGCAGTCAAAGTGTGGGTGGGTGGGTGCTCCCCATGTTCAAGGCTGGAGTTTGGCTGGCCTATATAAGTTTTTACCCAGGACAAAAGACATGGTAGAATTAAGGTGATAGTGAGGAGAACTACTAGTGCATTAGCCAGTGCTCAGATGAGCAGGAGTTCATTTTGTTTTACTTTATTTACATTTGCACCTTTTGTCTTTGTTTTGGATGCACGAGCACCAATAAAATACAGGGACACCATATTTGGACCATAAATCTGTCTGTGTCTCTGTCAAAGTTGGACTTTGCTACAATCCCAGAGCCGCTGCTGCTCACAGATTGTGGAGGATGCGGGCATCCTTTAAAGAGACAGTGCTCTTGAGAGACATCAGAAACAGACAGAAGCTCAACTAACCAGCGAGCATGGAGGAACTTATCAAGAAGCTGGAGCAATCGAACATCCACCTCCAACAAGCCTTTATGGCACAACAGGAGGCGAATGTTCAACAGAGGAGGGTGCACGAGGAGGCAGTAAAGTCCCAAAGTGAGACAAACCATCTGCTTGCGCAGAGTCACCAAATGTCAGCTAAAGTGCAGCAAAAGGTGAACCAAACCCTACAACAGCAGCTGCAAAGCTTGGCAGAGAGACAAGAGGCATCCCAAGGGCTGCAGTCAGCACCCCGGCAGCTCGTGCAGGGTGTGCTGAGGAAAATGACCACCAAGGACGATGTTGAAGCCTACCTTGGCACCTTTGAGAGGATTGCCGAGATAGAGCATCTACCTCAGGACCAGTGGGCAGACGTGCTAGATCCCTTTCTGTCTGGGGAACTTCAAAAGACGTACTTCGACTTGCGAGTCCAGGATGCCAAGGTACTTCGACTTGCGAGTCCAGGATGCCAAGTTTTATCCAAAGCTAAAATGAGAGATCCTGGCCTGACTGGGCAAGACGAGTTTTCACCTGGGAATATGACCTCGAGAAACCTGCAAAGTTGCAGATGTATGACCTGTGCCACCTTACAAGCAAGTGGCTGCAGCCTAAGGAGCTCACGCCAGCCCAAATTGTGGAATGGGTGTGCAACAATTTTGTCTGTGCCCTACCAGTGATAATACAGCGCTGCCTGGGGTACACTGATCCAAAAAGTGTGGACGAGTTGATGTCTGTTGTGGAGAGATCCACTGCCACTGAGAACTACCTCCAGGACTTGCCTGCCCCTGGGAACCCAGGAGACTGACAGCTGGTGAGACTGTTCCTATTTCTAAGAGGGCGAGACCATTAGCTAAGGAGGGTGGCACACACTCAGAGAGCGCAGGTAAACAGCTGCCAAGTCCCAGAAAAGACTTAATTACTCAGCCCCGCAGCCAGATAGTGTGCTGGCGCTGCCACGGACTGGCACATATAGCTACAACTTGCCCGGTGCCTGCTGAGACAATGGAGTGTGACTTGGGGAGGCGCAGGTCTTATTTTGCAAGGCCTGTTTATACTGCTCAGTGGTACAATGTGGGCGAACGGCAAATATGTCCAGTTCGGATAGGCGGCCGTTCCGTGATGGCATTAATGGACTCTGGGATTCTTGTGCCATTAGTTCGTGCCAATCTAGTGGACTCTGACTAACTCCAGGCCTGCGGGTGATTTGTATACATAGGGACACTAAGGACTATCCCATGGCAGTAGTCACAGTGGAGACTCCATGTGGGTCTGTGAGCCATAAAGTCGGTGTTGTAAAAGACTTAATGCACCATGTAATAATTGACCGGGATTTTCCCTAGTTTTGGAAAATGTGGGAGAATAAGCAGGACCGGGTTTGTAAACAACGTGTAATGAAGGTGTGTGAACCTGTAAGTGCTGTAACAGTGATGTCAGAGGGTGCTGATTGTTTCCCCTTAGTGGTTCTAGCTGGGGAGTTTTCCACCTTGCAGGTTGTCAGAGGTAACATTGGTATGGAACAGTTAAGGGATCCAGACCTGGAGTAGTGTTAAAGTAATAAATGGGGTTCGGCAAAAATCTGACATAGATCTGGGGTATCCACACGTTGCAGTGAATGATGATCTTCTTTACAGGATAAAGAAGACCCAGACTGAGGTTGTAGAAGAACTTGTGGTGCTGCAGTCACTTGTACGCATGGTCTTGGATCTTGGTCATTCGCATGTGCTGGGTGGGCATATAGCGTTAGACAAGACCAAGGAGCACATTGAACGGAATTTTTACTGGCCCGGTATATATAAAGCGGTAGAGGATTTTTGTCAATCATGTCATGTCCGTAACCCGCTAGTTCCGCTGCCAATAATTGAGGTGCCATTTCAGCGTATCGCTATGGACCTGGTAGGGCCACTTTTTAAGTCTTCCAGGGGCCACCAGAACATTTAGGTTGTGCTAGACTATGTCATCCGTTATCCGTAAGCCATCCCACTCAGAAATACCTCATCCAAGGTGATTGCCAGGGAACCGTTTCACATGTTCACCCGGACAGGGATACTCAAAGAAATCCTCACTGACCAGGGGACTCCTTTTATGTCTAAAATTACGAAAGATCTGTGTCGCCTGTTAAATACTACACAACTGCGAACCTCAGCGTATCACCCCCAGACTGACGGTTTTGTAGAAAGGTTTAATAGGACTTTGAAGAAGAAGCTAAAAAAGGTGGTCTTTTGCTGTACTTAATGTTCTCTATGAGGGAGGTTCCGCAGGCTTCCACGGGGTTTTCCCCATTTGAACTGTTACACAGTAGACATCCCTGTGGGCTACTGGACATAGCTAAGGAGACCTGGGAGCAGAATCAGACGCCTCACCGCAGTGTCATTGAGCATGTTGCCGAAATGCAAGATAGGATTGCTGCAGTGATGCCAATTGTGAGAGAGAATATGCAACAGGCGCAGGAAACACATGCCAGAATATATAATAGGTCTGCAAAGGTAAGGTCCTTTCAACCTGTTGACCTTTTGTTGGTGCTAGTTTTGAAAACAGAAAGTATATTTTTGGCAAAGTGGCAAGGTCCCTATGAAGTCTGGGAAAAATCAGTGAGATGAAGAATAAAATATATCAACCAGGGAAAAGGAAGCCACTCCAAATCTATCAAACTTGCTCAAACCTTGGAAGGACAGAGAAGTTCTCATTGCTGTGAGTAAGCCTAGGGGGGTCTCTAGTAAAGAGCTACCAAAAGTACATATCTCGGACCCGTTATCCTCTGTGCAGGTACAGGAGATATAGGAATTCCTGGGGAAAAATAGGGATGTCTTTTTTGATTTACCAGGCAGAACCAGTGTCATCAAGCATGAGATAGTAACGGAGCCAGGCCAAAAGATGAGGCTGAGGCTCTATCATGTGCCTGAAGCCAAGACACAGGCCATCTCGGAGGAGGTATAAAAAATTCTGTCACTAGGAGTTACAGTAAGGACACAGAGTGGTTGGTCAAGCCTCAAGGTCCTCATTACTAAACCCGACGGCAGCCTAAGCTTCTGCAGTGACTTCAGAAAATTATACGAGATTTCAAAGTTTGACGCATATGTCTATGCCATAAGTGGGCGTACTCATAGACAGGTTGGGGCCCGCCATGAACATCTCCACTCTGGACCTTACTAAGGGCTATTGACAGGTGCCACTTACTAAAGCAGTCAGAGACAAAACGGTCTCTTCTATGCCAGAGGGCCATTTCCAATATGTCATACTCCCTTTTGACCTTTACAGTGCCCTTGCCATGTCCCAGAGATTGATGGATCTCGTCTTACAGCATCAAAGAAATTATGCAGCCGCCTGTTTAGACGACGTGGTCATTTTAAGCTCAGACTAGGAATCCCATCTGGCTAAGGTTCAGGTGGTCCTAGACTCCATTAAGGAGGCTGACTTGACTGCGAACCCCAAAAAATGTGTCATAGGTCTCGAGGAGGCTCGGTACCTGGGGCAGGGCCGTCTCTTCAATTGGGCAAGGTAGGCGCTTGCCCGGGGGCCCCACATGCTCAGGGGGCCCTCTGGGGCAGCCACCTACCCTGCCCAGTGTAGCGACAGTCCCGTGTCTTTAAGCGGCCAGGAGGTGATGTAATCGCCTCCTGCGCCGCTGCATTACCTAGGCTGGCAGCGCATGGGCTTCCGGCCTAGGAAATCACAGGAGCAACGTCCCGGCGTATGCAGCGTGATAACGTCATGCCGCTTGCACCAGATCGCGGACCACAGCGGGCAGCCAGGAGCCAGGAGCACGGACCACAGCGGGGAGCGCGGAAAGGTGAGTAGCATTTTGTAATACTTTTTTTAAAACTGTTTTTTAATGTATTTATCTATAGATATCTAGAGGGGCAAAAAAAAGGGCAAAACAGAGGGGAAAAAGGAGGGGCAAAACAAGAGGGAGGCAAAACAAAGGGGGCAAAACAAAAAGGGGGCAGGGGGTAAAACAAAAGGAGGCAAAACAAAAGGAGGCAAAACCAGATGGAGGCAAAACCAGAGGGAGGCAAAACAGAGGGAGGCAAAACAAGGAGGCAATACAGAGGGGGCAAAACAGAAGGGGGCAAAACAAAAGGAGGCAAAACAGAATGGGGCAAAACCAGAGGGAGGCAAAACAAAAGGAGGCAAAAACAGAGGGAGGAAAACAAAAGGAGGCAAAACCAGAAGGGGGCAAAACAAAAGGAGGCAAAAACAGAGGGAGGCAAAACAGAATGGGGCAAAACCAGAGGGAAGCAAAACAAATGGAGGCAAAAACAGAGGGGGTAAAACAAAAGGAGGCTAAAACAGAAGGGGGCAAAACCAGAGGGAGGCAAAACAAAGGGGGCAAAACAAAAGGAGGCAAAACCAGATGGGGGTTAAAAAAAATGGAGGCAAAACAAAAGGAGGCAAAACCAGATGGAGGCAAAACCAAGGGGGCACAACCAGAGGGAGGCAAAACCAAGGGGGCAAAACCAGAGGGAGGCAAAACAAAAGGAGGCAAAAACAGAGGGAGGAAAACAAAAGGGGGCAAAACAAAAGGAGGCAAAACCAGAAGGAGGAAACCAAAAGGAGGCAAAACCAGAAGGGGGCAAAATCGGAGGGTGCAAAAGCAGAGGGAGGCAAAACAAAAGGGGGAAAAACAGAAGGAGGCAAAAACAGAGGGAGGCAAAACAAAAGGAGGCAAAACCAGAGGGAGGCAAAACAAAAGGGGGCAAAACAAAAGGAGGCAAAACCAGACGGGGGAAAAACAAAAGGAGGCAAAAACAGAGGGAGGCAACCAGAAGGAGGCAAAACAAAAGGATGCAAAACCAGAGGGTTAAAAACCAGAAGGGGGCAAAATCAGAGGGTGCAAAGCAGAAGGAGGCAAAACAAAAGGGGACAAAACAGAAGGAGGCAAAACCAAAAGGGGCAAAAACCAGACGGGGACAAAACCAGAAGGGAGCAAAACCAAGGGGGCAAAACCAGAAGGGAGCAAAACCAGAAGGGGGCAAAACCAGAAGGGGGCAAAACCAGAGGAGGCAATACAGAGGAGGCAATAAAAAAAAGGGGCAATATAAAGGAGGCAATACAAAAGAACTCAATACAGATGGGGCAGTACAAAAGGGGGCTACACAAAAGGAGCAATCTAATAAAGGGGGCTATATTCTAGAGGGGGCCATATAGAGTGCCTTTGGTGCCTAAATAGAAGGGCAATATACTATGGAGGGCTATATAAATGGGGCTATATTCTACAGTGGGCTATATCCTACTGGAACCATATATCCTACGGGGGGGGGGGGGGGTTATACTCTATTGGGGGCTGTATATCTTCATACAAGGGGCTGTAAATCTACCAGAAGGGGCATGATATATACCTACAGTGGACCTGTATACCTACCTACTGGGGTCTAGATACCTACCTACTTAATGGTGGCCAACATTACTACCTATTTCCTTAAAATGGGCTCCCATAACAGAGGAAGGAATTGATGGCGAAGTGCTGATAAAGTGAGAAGTATAAGATATTTGTGTGGTAAATTGGCCTTTCTGGGGATAGCCGGATACTATAGAAGGTTTGTGCCAAACTTGAAGAAAAAAGCGGAAACATGGCCATACTCACAGCTGGGAAGCTGAAATGAGACTGAACACAGCACAGAGGCAGCACAAGCCCCCATGCTACTTAAGACTAATACCCAGGAGCAGTTAATTTTTCCAGTATGTGACAAAAGTTTTTTTTTTTTTTTGCCCAACAGTACTGGGGAGTAAATGCAAAAGTATAATACCAGCAGCCGCCCGCTCATGCATGGAAAGTGTGCGAGCGGCTGTCTTACGGGTATTTTTTGCATCTGTATAGTCTCCCAATGTCTGGTACTGTGGCTTTTTTGCATGCTATGTGAACATATGCCAATTTAGGTTGCAGTTTTCTATCTCCCTAGTGGTGAGATGTATGGGTTACCACCAATTAACTGCACCTGGGTATTTTTCTTAAGTAGCATGGGGGCTTGTGCTGCCTCTGTGCTGTGTTCAGTCTCATTTCAGCTTCCTAGCTGTGAGTATGGCCATGTTTCTGTTTTTTCTTTGAGTAATTAATTCCCCTTTTTCCTGTAAATTAAAAGTTGTGCCAAACTTGGCCACAATCACAGTTCCTCTCACAGACCTTACCAAAGGGTCTAAGTCCTCAGTGGTAAAATGGGATGAGAAGGCAGAGGAAGCCTTCCAGAAATTAAAAGAGCTGCTGTGTAAGGCCATGTCCCCACGGCAAGGGTTTTCGGCCGGTTTTTCAGCCGGTTTGCGGTTTTTCAGACCGCCTGAAAAACCAGCCGAAAATGAGCACAATTGTGCTCTATGGAAAACCCGTGCAGCAGTTGCCCGGCGGTTTTTCCGCCCGCGGGCCGCTCAAAGGACATTGAGCATCTTCATTCTTCCGTCCAGTTTCCGGACAGAATATGAACACCGCAATGGGAGGGGGGAGGGCTGTTCTCTGCTCATCGCGGAGAAAAGCAGTCCCCCCCCCGCGGCCGTGGGGACTGCCGCAAAACCGGAGAAATACCGGCCGGCAAACCAGCCGGTATTTGTCCTATGCCGTGTGAAGACCTGTATTGATTGCCCCTAGCTTTAAAGCAGAGATTATGGTACAGGCAGATGCCTCTAATGTGAGACTAGGAGCTGTCCTGTCACAGTTGGTTGATGGCGAAGAGCACCCCGTAGTTTATTTAAGTAGGAAATTGATATCTGCTGAGAAGAAATATTCTGTCACAGAGAGGGAATGTCTGGCTGTTGAATGGGCAATTTACTAGGGAGACAATTCAGATTAGTTACTGACCACCCTTAAAATTAATTTTCCCAGAATAAGGGAAATAATGTGAGAGAAACCAGGTGGTTTCTGGCCTTGCAAGTTCTATGTGGAACATCGCCCAGGGTCTCAACAAGGCAGTACGGAGGCATCGTCATGTGTTTATTGTTTTAAGGTACAAGGTGCTTCTCCCCACAGATCTGAGCAGAAGGGGGTATGTAAGGTGGCAGTTACAGGGCACCAAGGTACTGGCCTTGGTGAGGGAGGAGCCATTGGTTGTGTTGTGTCAGCTGCGATATGCAGTTGGCACATGTTGAAGAGCTAGTATAGCTGTTGGCAAACAGCTTAGTCCAGGATGGCTCTTATCGGGAGCAGTCATAGTGTTGGGTGAGTGGCTGCTCCCCATGTTCCAGGCCAGACTTTGGCTGGCTTATGTAAGTCAGCTGCTACCCAAGACAAAAGACATTTGGCCTGAGAGGCTACAGACTGGACATATTCAGGATCTTCCATACAGCCACTGGAGGAAGGTGATAGTGAGGAGAACTACCCCTGTATTAGCCAGCACTGAGACCAGCAGGAGTTCATTTTGTTTTGCTTTTTTTTACATTTGCACCTGTTGTCTTTGCTTTGGCAACTGTATTGGACCATAAATCTGTCTGTGTCTCTGTCAAAGTTGGACTTTGCTAAAATCCCAGAGCGGCTGCTGCTCTCAGTACCTTTTTTAATTTTCGTGATGGTAGATTTTTTATTTTTTTTGTATATAATTGTGAGGCGGCCATTTTGCTTGAGCTGGTAATTTGCTCTGTGCTCAGCAGTTCAGAGATTTACTTTATAGCAGCCACTTGGGCCGTAAGAAACTGTAGGTGTGATTGTACACCGGGCAGTAAACTCTACCGACTGGTGGTGGCAATACAAGAGGTGGCCGCCTCGCTGAGGAGAAGGTGCAGGAAGAGATGCTCACTCACAGTTTGAGATAAAAGCTCTACCCAGAAGAGGCACTTCAGGATTGGTGGTTACAGGAAACACATAGATAAGTTTAGTATGCTTAGCAGCTGGCACAAAGCTATTATAATAGTTGCGACTGGTGGTTCTAGTGCGGTCATTCTCACAAACTGTCCCAGCCTCTTGTCCCCAACAAAAGGACCAGTAGAGAGATCCACTCTTCAAAGGGCAATTTAAGAAAAAAAGAATCAAGTGGAAATCAAATCAAGGATCAAAGAAATAAGATTGAGGGGTGGGGGAGGGGGATAGGTAGCAGTAATCTAATATTGCCATGGAGCCCCTGCTCTTCTATGTACACCTACACTATAGCGAGAATTTATCAATTGACTTACAAAAGTCTAAAACTGTTGCACAAACTGGGGTTACTTACTTTTTAGCAGTTTTACAATGTGCTTGTTATGGTGCTTTGCTTTCACAGCATTGCACAGCATTAAAGGGGTTGTCTCACTACAAAGAATAGCTTTCAAAATGTAGGGAACACTAAATGAAAACGTTTTCCAAATAGATTGCTTTGTTCATCTTTTTTTGCTAAGGAGCTACAAATGATTTTATCGCATTCTGAGGGCTCTCAGGTTTCCCAAGTGACCGACCTGTGTACTCCTTCTCCCCTGCTGTTTGTCCTATCTGATAGCAGGGAATGACATCATCACGCTTATGTGTTATCTGATCTTTCAGACACAAGACTAATTACTCTGCTGTTTACATTAGCTCAGCAGCTTCCCCGGACCTCAGAGAAGGTAATTTATTTAATCTAGACTGATAAACAGAGAATTCTGAATACACGGACCTCATACGCTAATTACAGACAGCTTGACCAGGAAGTGACAGAGCAAAGCAGCATTATTTCATTCATGCATCCTATGAAACTTTGAGATGAGACAACCCCTTAAATTGTTGTGCATTTCTGCAAAAAAAAACACCAAAAATTAACTGTCTGAAAGCACCTTTGCCCTTCAAAAGTGGGTGGGGCTTAGCATAGGGGTGGGGCCTGCACACGTTACTATCATTTACCCCCAAACTGGCCTAAAATTGTAGCTGATATCTATGCCACCTGGTGTTGTTTTCAGTTTCAGATGCTCAGAACCATACCTCAAATGTATTACAAGACATACACCTTTTACAATACATCTGGGCCATCGTGTTCAGTGTATGAAATGCCAATCTTGATGAATTCCCCTCTGTAGCTTTCACCGCTATACTGCCTGGTTATGTCCGAAGTCCTACTGTATAGGGCCCAGTCACATCTGATATCTCTGTACTCCTTATAGCTTTCCCATGACCCCAGATATTACATCTTGCATGGGTCATACCTGGCTAGCGCTGTCTCCTTACATTGCCTATGAGTTTTGCTGACTTTACAAATTCCAGGTTGACGCCCTGTGGTTAGCTTTTAATCTCACCTGTCCTAATCCCACTTCTGATTCACCTCAGTAACCTCTCCATCCTGTACAGTTTTAGCTGCCTGGAAGCTATGAGACACCATTTATACTGAAAATCAATTTTTCAAGCTATTAGCTTTATGCTTATTTACTATGGTCATGGAAGAGTTGGACACAGTCATTTATAATAGTAACCAGGGGTGAGTCATGCCTAAATGGGAACAATGATCGGTAACAATTTTACCACAATACAAAAATTGTCCTTATTATCTTGACATACCTAAAATAGCCCCAGAGATACTTGAACATCTTTTACATTAAAGGGGTTGTCTCACTACATTGATTGATCTCACCTCAGTCCTGTTTTCTTGGTTTCATTTTGAATTCTACTGCAGTAGAAGCCAGGTCTGTAGCTATAGCAACAAGTGCTGGCAGCCTATCAGGAGAGAGAGAACAGATCTATAGCCAAAGCGACCTGAGGAGCTGATGCAGCCCATACAAGAGCGGATATCTAGGAATAGGTAGGACACTGTTAATGGACACATATTGCAAAGTGATTTGTTTTTGCAAGATCTTTAACATAAAAAGCAATACTTGTAGTGAGACAACCCCTTTAAATTGTAAAAGGTGGTTATGGAGTTCCCCCTACAAAAAGGATTGCAGACCGGATAGTTGAACAGAAAAGTTCACTTATATTTCTTTCACACAAAAGTGGCACAAACTCTTGATGCTTGAAGTCACAAAGAGGCACAATAAGCTTGGTGGTTACAGAACGATATTAAAGACACAGTACACTTGGTGGTTACAAGATGACCTAGGAACCTTAATGTTACGTAAAGGGATTTTCTCACCAAGCTGGTTTAATGAGTCACAAACAGTTTTACACTCTTTCTGTCCCCTCAGGCTGTGAGTGGTTCTATAGCAGTGATTAGAATATCTAGTTTCTCTGTACATAGCCGAGACGTTACACAACTGCAGGAGATGTTATCTCTTCAGTAAACACAACGTACATGTGCTGTGAGGACTGAAATCAATGGCTTAGCTGTAATCTTGTTAGAGATAATTAGTTTGCTCCAGAGCTCAGTGACATCACTCAGGTGACAGGGGTGACATCACTCCCTGCTCTAATCAGGTAACAGAATTATAGTCAGGGAACCAGGTAACCATAGAAACCTGTGTGTATTCAGAGCATATAAAATGTTTCTTATCTCCTGACCAATGTAAAATGTCATGACCAATGTATTAAGAAAAAGTCTTCATGTACAGTAACTGTCCCTTCATGTTGAAAGCTAATCTTTGTAGTGAGGAAACTCCTTTAAAACAATTTAATGGTTCTCTTTTTAAATGGTTTTTTGCTAGCGCTGGAAACTTTGCAATTTTCCATTGGTCCATTAAAGGTGAGGTTGCATCTAGAGGCAGGGCCGCCATCAGAAATGTTGGGGCCCCATACAGCTGGAGCATCTGGGCCCCCTCCCCCGGCCGACCCAACTCCCTGCTCCTCCCCTCCCTATCCCCGACCGTCCTGACAGAGCCCCACCCAACCCCCAACCATCGCCACCCCAGAAAAATACAAAATTGTTTTTGGGGTCACAAGAAAAAAAAATGCAATTGTGCCATTTGTTTTTAGATTTAGTTCTTGCTGTGTTATACAAGGTCCAGCAAATACCTCCACATGTCACCATTATAATGTTACTGGCAAAGCCAGTATACCCAGACCAATATTGCCAAGCAACAATATACAAATTCTAAATAATACCGCCACCTATCACTACCATATACTGACTAGCACCACCATAATGTTATTGACTGAACCAGTATACCAAGACCAATATCACAAAACAACAACAATATACAAGCACCTAATAATATCACCACATCAACACCACATATCTCCAATATAACAATACCGCCATACTGTTACTGATTATAAACCATCAAACCAAAACCAACATTTCCTCCATACAGTGACCATAATGTGGTAGATGCCAGGTACACAGGGGCTTTGCAAATAGTTTACTTACATTTAGGACCTCACAAGTGACGTCTTGTCTGAGGAGTCAGTCACTTTCCCTTTTCTTCTCTATTCGGTCCAGACCTCCATGATGACTTCCTCCGTCCACCACTCGTCCCTGTAGAATTTACAACACAAACACCTGAGACTCCTCACTTTTTTTTTTATAATTTTCCCAACTGAGTTCCCCCTCCCCCCATGTACAAACTCCCCATTTATAATGGCCCAAATGGTAAGAATTACCCCCTGGTAATTATGGGGCTCCCCAGTCAGTATGTAGGAACAACGGGGCCCCCGGGCGGTAGCGAGGTAGCTTGGCACCCCTCCCTTTCAGGGCCCCCTGTAGGTGTAGTTCCCCCCCCCCCTTTAGGGCCCCACTGTAGGCGGTGTTTCCCCCCACCCTCCCCTGTCAGGGCCCCCTTTAGGCTTAGTTTCCCCCACTCCCCTTTAAGGGTCCCCTGTAGGCGTAGTGTCCCCCCCTCCCTTTTCTGGGTCCCCTGTAGGGGTAGTTGCCCCCCCTCCCCCTACAGGGCCCCCTGTAGGCGTAGTTCCCCCCCCTCCCTTTTCCGGGCCCCCTGTAGGCGTAGTGTCCCCCCCGCCCCTTTCAGGGCCCCCTGTAGGCATAGTTTCCCCGCCTCCCCTTTCAGGGTCCCCTGTAGGTATAGTCCCCCTCCCCCTAGCTTATTACTTACCTTGCCACGCTCCCCCTGCTGCTTTAGGCTTGGGGCCGAGAACAGGAAGCTCGGCAGGCGGCGCGATGACGTCACTCACATCGCGCCGCCTGCCAGCTATGTACGGCACAGCTCTTCCTGCCCCGCCGTTCATCTTAATTGTATGCGTGTCCCACGGACATGCATACAATTAGGAGATCGCCTCTGTGAAGCAAGGGGGCGGAGCCTGCCGGCGGCGGCGGGCCCCCCTGGCTTCACAGACCGCCCGGGCCCGGTAGAGCAGTACCGGTTGTACTGCCCTATCGGCGGCCCTGTCTAGAGGGGCTGACGGTTGCCATCCTTCCTTGGAGTCCTTGGAGATGCTATATCCTACCATAAGCCTGTCCTGAAAAGGAGCTACATGCAGGGTTTCACTAATGACTCTAAGGTAGTAGGCTCTGCACCTCCTGAGGTCCCTGAGCACAAAGCTATTATCTACTATTGAATTACTCCCAGCTACCTTCTGCGTTCATGGTATGAGAAGAAGATTTTGTATAGAATGTCTAGGGTTGTTGTTTTTTTTTTTTTTGCAAAATATTAAATAGGGTTATTTCATTTTGACTTTACATAGCTTATAACAGATACGTTATAGGAAAACGTTATTAATAAACTATTATCTGAGAGTGAAGTTTTACTAAGGTTAAAGGGGTTTTCCTATTTTACACAATTATGGCATATTGTTACCTTCTATCATATAACCCTATATATCACAAAGCTCAGCTTCTCTCCCTCTATCATATAACCCTATATATCACAGAGCTCAGCTTCTCTCCCTCTATCATATAACCCTATATATCACAGAGCTCAGCTTCTCTCTTCTATCATATAACCCTATATATCACAGAGCTCAGCTCCTCTTTCATATAACCCTATATATCACAGAGCTCAGCTCTTCTCCTCTATCATATAACCCTATATATCACAGAGCTCAGCTTCTCTCCTCTCTCATATAACCCTATATATCACAGAGCTCAGCTTCTCTCCTCTCTCATATAACCCTATATATCACAGAACTCAGCTTCTCTCTTCTATCATATACCCCTATATATCACAGAGCTCAGCTCCTCTCCCTCTATCATATAACCCTATATATCACAGAGCTCAGCTTCTCTCTTCTATCATATAACCCTATATATCACAGAGCTCAGCTTCTCTCCTTTATTATATAACCCTATATATCACAGAACTCAGCTTCTCTCTTCTATCATATAACCCTATATATCACAGAAACTCAGCTTCTCTCTCTATCATAACCCTATATATCATACAGATCAGCTTCTCTACTTCCATCATATAACCCCTATATATCACAGAGCTCAGCTTATCTCTTCTATCATATAACCCTAAATATCACAGAGCTCAGCTTCTCTCTCTCTACATATAACCCTATATATCACAGAGCTCAGCTTCTCTCCTCTATCATATAACCCTATATATCACAGAACTCAGCTTCTCTCTTCTATCATATACCCCTATATATCACAGAGCTCAGCTCCTCTCCCTCTATCATATAACCCTATATCTCACAGAGCTCAGCTCCTCTCCCTCTATCATATAACCCTATATATCACAGAGCTCAGCTCCTCTTCTCTATCATATAACCCTATATATCACAGAGCTCAGCTCCTCTCCCTCTATCATATAACCCTATATATCACAGAGCTCAGCTTCTCTCCCTCTATCATATAACCCTATATATCACAGAGCTCAGCTTCTCTCCCTCTATCATATAACCCTATATATCACAGAGCTCAGCTTCTCTCCCTCTATCATATAAACCCTATATATCACAGAGCTCAGCTTCTCTCCTCTATCATATAACCCTATATATCACAGAGCTCAGCTTCTCTCCTCTATCATAAAACCCTATATATCACAGAGCTCAGCTTCTCTCCTCTATCATATAACCCTATATATCACAGGGCTCAGCTTCTCTCCTCTATCATATAACCCTATATATCACAGGGCTCAGCTCCTCTCCTCTATCATATAACCCTATATATCACAGGGCTCAGCTCCTCTCCTCTATCATATAACCCTATATATCACAGAGCTCAGCTTCTCTCCTCTATCATATAACCCTATATATCACAGAGCTCAGCTCCTCTCCCTCTATCATATAACCCTATATATCACAGAGCTCAGCTCCTCTCCTCTATCACATGCTGCTCTCAGGTCAGCATAAACCCCCTGTCAGGTTCCCTTTAAACCTGACCTGTAGAGACATCTGTAGACAGACTACAAAACATAGGAAATGACTTTTTATTGGCTTAATGGATGGTCTTCAACAATCCTGGGTGTGCATTCCTTAAACTTGCTTCATTGATGGAGATTCACTTTACCTTACCTCTGTTGTCGACACATAGAGAAAATTATACTAAAGCAGCTAATAATCTAGTTGGTCCAGTATCTGAGTAAATAAATCCTATCTCCTATTATAATCCAGATAGCCGGGAGTTTTGCAAGGGTGGCAGCAGGAAAAAAGGGGGTAAAGATTTGGCAATAACTCACAATAGTCTGAAATTTCTAAAATTTATTTTCGGAGCCAGCAAACCTATTTTGACCCTCTTTTTGTGTCTTTCTAAAGGATCCGTACCCATAATGCAATGTTTTACTTGTTCTGTTTGTACTCCGATCTGATAACTATGGAAATCCTATAATCCAGGCCTGTCTGGTCTCATGAGAATACTAATGCAATTAAATAAAAAGGTCCTCAGGTTATTCACGTATGACTCATGTAGTTATTGTTAAAATTACCCCATCAGTATAGTAGGTGGCTGTGTTTGGGCTTTCCTATCCCCACAGGGCTTTAGAAACTGCCAAGTCTTTGTGGGTAATCCAGCCCTGCCCTTATCAAACAGGTTAAGCAGCTAAAACAATCTAGAAAAAATCTTCTACATTTCTATATTCTTGTTAGAAAAAATATGTGAACTGTTTGGAATGATTTGGATTTCTGCAATGATAATTGATATAACGTGGGCTGTTTGTTATCTAAGTCACATCTGATTGAATGAATAACACACAATACTGTTCATGACCATTAAGGAGCACATTGAGTAAACGTCCACTATGCAGGGAGAAAAAGTAAACTTCTGGGGTAAAGCTAAAGACTCATGGGCTCTGGTGCAAAACTTCAGCTTAGGTCTCCCGACAATGTCTGTGGATCACTACTTTTTATCAACAGGTTGCTTACTTGGCGTGACAATGTCTGCGGTGTAACGTGCTGCGCAAAATAATTTCTATGTAAAGGGATTGTCAGATAGAAAAAAATTCATTTCAAATGGGGCCAAAGAAAAACAAGTTATACAGCCAAAGCGTCTGTTCCCTCTTTACCCTCCCGTCCCCAAAAAAAAAATATATATTTTGGGGATGAGAGGAAAAAATGACATTGGGCCTTTGTTTTTTGAGGTTTAGTTTTTGTTGGCGTTTATACTGAACAGTTGAATTGACTTATCTGTATTCTGTCGGTCAGTATGTATAGAGTCACATTATCATGGCATGTCACCAATATGTAGTGACTAATAGCACCATAATATTACTGACCAGACCAGTATAGCAAGACCAATAATATCAATAACAACAATATACAAAGACCAAATAATATCCCACATATTACTATCATATCGTGACTAATACCTTAATTCTGTTACTGACCAAACCAGTATACCAAGACCAATATTACCCATAATAGCAATATACAAACACCAAAGAATACCCCACATATCACTACCATATAGTGACTAATAGCACCATAATATTACTGACCAAACCAGATCAATAATACCAATAACAACAATATACAAAGACCAAAGAATACCCCACATATCCCTACCATATAGTGACTAATACCACATACTATTACTGAGCAAACCAATATAACAACACCAATATTACCCATAACAGCAATATACAAAGACCAAATAATACCCCACATATCACTACCATATAGTGACTAATACCACCATGATATTACTGACCAAATCAATATACCAATAACAACAATATACAAAGACCAAGTAATACCGCCACATCATCCCCACATATCACCACCATATAGTGACTAATACCACATACAGTTACTGACCAAACCAGTACAGAAAGACCAATATTACCAATAACAACCATATACAAGGATCAAATAATACCCCACATATCCCTACCATCGTGACTAATACCACTACACTGTTACTGAGCAAATCAATATATCAAGACCAATAACAAAAAATTATAAATACCAAGTAATACCACCACATATCACCACCAGATACTGAAATAATCATTGCACTATTACTGAATATAAACCATTGCACTAAGACCCCTATTACCAAAATACATTGACCATATAGTGGTAGATAGCAGTTGTACGCAGGCGCTCTGCAGACATATAAGTGACTACAGTGCAGTTACATCCAGGTGACGTCTGATGAGGAAAATCATTCTTTTTCCCTTTTTTTTTGCTACAAGCCGTCCCTACAGAATTTATCCCACAAACATCTTAAACTCCTCTCTTTTCGGGCACTTCTCTACCAATCCCACCTCTGTACAAACTCCCCATCCATAGCGCCCCAAATGGTAATAATGCCCCCTTTGGTGCTTCAAACAGAAATTGTACCCCAAACATTGCAAGTGCCCCCAAGGTAGACACTCATTTTAGGTAGTTTAGACCCTAAAAATTTGTCAGATAAGTACGCAGACTCTTCCTATTAAGTAGACAAAGTTCCCCGTTGGTATAGGGTTTCCATTAGTAGGTAGGTATATAGGTCCCACCAATAGGTAGAAAGATAGGAACCCCTAGTAGATAGCTTGATATATAGGGTTCCCCCAGTAGGTAGGTAGGTTTATAAGGCTCCCCCAGTAAGCAGGTGCGTAGACCCCCAGTAGGCAAAAATACACGGTCTCCACAGTAGGTAGGTATAAAGACCAAACAATAAGTTGGTACATAGGGTTCCCAAGTGGATAGGTTGGTCTATAGTTAGGTAGGTACATAGGCCACTCCAGTAGCAAGGTATATAGGCCATCTAGTAGGTAGATACATAGCCCCCCCCCCTTAGTAAGTATATAGGCATATAGAGCCCCCTAATAGGTAGATATATAGGACCCAGTCTTGTAGGTTGATATATAGGGCCCCCAGTAGGTAAATACGTACATAGACTCCCCAGTAAGTAGGTATAAAGGGCCCCAAGTATGTAGGTGGTAATGTAGAGTAGTAAGTTGGTATATAGGGCCCCTTCTAGTAGGTAGACATATATGCCCCCCTTAAGTAGGTAGATATATAGGGCCCCCTTTAGTAGATAAGTATATATGGCCCCCAGTAGTTATATAGGGCCACACAGTACGTAGGTAGATACATAGACCCCCCAATGGGTAGGTAGGTATAGAGGGCACCCCAGAAGGTAAGTAGGGCATCTACTAGGCCCTAGAGCTCTAAGTTATAGGCTTAGGGCCTAGAACAGGCAGAGGTGCAATGACATCATTCCATCACGCCGCTGCTTTCAGTGTGCTAAGCGGCCATTATCAGTGTATCCCCACTGTTGTGCTTCAGCCGCTGGAATGTACTGGAAAACCAGAAAAGAGTTTTTTTGTGGAGGGTTTGTGTTCATGGTGGGCACTCTTTGGTATACAGTACATGCGTTATTTGTATGCTGCAGTTTGATATGATTCCAATGATACCAAATATGTAGGCTTTTTGTTATGTTTTAGTACTTTTAAAAAATTAAAACCATTCTCTATTTCTTGAATTTGTGCTGCAGCACCATTTTCTACAACCAATAACTTTTTTTGTTTTTCCATTTATGGACCTGAGCGAGGGCTCTTTTTTTTGCGGGTTGAAGTGTAATTTTTATGGGCATCATTTTGGGATACATGTAACTTTTTGATCACTTTGTAGTCCAAATTTTTAGGTGACGTGAAATTACGCATTTCCCCTTGAGAAAGCGCAGGCGAAATGCGCGTCTGTGTGTTTGGTTCATTCTAATCCGTGGATCCTGAGTGATGTAAAGAAGTGATGTTTTTGTACTTATTTATGTGATGTTTTGATACTATTATCACCTATATGATGTACAGCATTATGTTTCAGTGGTATTAGTTGGGTATGTTTTATTTGTTTTGACATTTCTATATTACTCTATTGGATACAATTTCTTTTGGTATTCTTTATATTTATGGTATCCATTCTAGTTGATTGGCCCTTGTATTTATAGATTTACTACATGCCTAATATTGTGTACGTTCCTCTCGTGCCAGCTGAAGGTATCCTGTTGTAAGTTGTAAGATGCGGCTTGAAGGGTCTTAAAGGTTTTCCATAAAATACTCTAGCAGGGGCCAAACTGCAGTCAAAGTGACTCTTGGGCTATGTTCACACGGCTTATCCACGGCGTAATTGCAGGGACGGATTTCGCCCGCAATTACACCGTGTGCCGTGTAGCGGTGCGGAGGGGCGGTATCTCGCCGGTCCCATAGACTTTCATTATCCATGGCGCGTATCCCGCCGGAATACTGTGCATGTCACTTTTTCCCCCCCGTGGTGGATTCGCCGAGCAGGGAGAGGAGACGGAATACATGGTTCTCTATGAGAACTGTGGATTACCGTAATGGCTGGGACGGATTTCAGCCGTATTGAGAGCAGTACGGCGCGCAGTACTTCTGGAATCCATGCCAAAATCAGCCATGTGAATATAGCCTTAGCTTTTGCCTGTCCTCCAGTGCCACTGTGGGTCTGAGTTAGGTTACGCCTGCCAAAGCCTTTATTGCCTAAATGTTACTCACAGGGATGCACCAGCCACCTTCTATGGGATTACCTTGCATATGCATAGGTCCTTGAGACTGCTAAGCCACGCTTTGCAGATTTCATCACCACCTAAAGTTGCTAATGTGTAGAGGGCACATTGCCTAACACTCGGCACAACACTAGTACTATCCCAGACCGTGGAGTAGTCAAACACAGCTATTTTAAGCTTTTATGACAGTAAAGGCGTGTAAAGTTTCTTCTCCTATTGTAATCCCTGACCAGCAGTAATTATTTTTAAAAGAATGAACAACCCATAAACATATTTAAAGTAATCCCCATCCTGCCATAGACTGGTACGGACATTTTACTTGGTGCCAAGAGACGACCAGAGTGAAAAGAATAAAAAAGCCCTTACACGTCTCTGTATATGGAAAAATAAAAAAGTTACGACTCTCAGAAGACAGCAATGCATAAATATTGTTTTACACAATAGAAACACTTTTCTTTCTTTAAGCGCTTCAGCATAAAAAAACTATATAAATTGAGTATCACCATAATAGTATCAACCCAGGGAGTAAAACTAACTTGTCACGGATACTGCACAGTGAGAGCTGTTTAAAATAAAAATAAAAGACGCTACTAGGACTGCAGTATTTTCTTCACCCTGTCTTCCAAAAAACGGATTTAAAAGTGATCAAAAACTCAATTAAATGCCAAAATCATACCAATAAAAGCAACAACTCATCCCACAAAAAAAACAAGCTCCGTACACGGAAAAATAAAAAAGTTGTGGCTCTCAGACTGTGGCGATGCAAAAACGTGTTTTCCTTTTTCAATAAAAGTGTTTTTATTGTGTAAAAGTAGTAAAACATAAAAAAAAAATACAAATTGGGTATCGCTGTAATCGTATCAACCTGCTGAGTAAAGCTAACATGTCGTTTATACTGCACGGTGACCGGTGTAAAAAATAAAAATAAAAAAACACTACCAGGATTTTGTTCAAAATGCCTCACAAAAACCTTAATAAAAAGTGACGAAAGTGTCATATGCAACCCATAATGGTACCAATAAAAACATCAACTCACCCCGCAAAAAGCAAGCCCATAATCAGCTCCGTATACAGAAAAATAAAAAGTTATGGATGTCATACTATGAAGACATAAAAACGAAAAAAAAATTTCTAAATGCATTTCTATTGTGTAAAAGTAATAAAACATAGAAAACTATATAAAATTGATATCACTGTAATTTTACCGAACCACATAGTAAAGTTATTCTGTCATTTATCCCGTACGGCGAACACTGTAAAATTTATACCCCCAAAAAATGGCAGAAATGCATTCTCCCCCCCCCCCCATTTTCATGGCCCAATGCTAAAAAATACTATGGAACACCTATGTGCCCAAACTTCACAATACACCCCTAGATGAGATCCATAAGAGGTGTTGAATCCAAAATAGGGCGACTTCTGGAAGGTTTCACCTGTTCTGCTAGTTGAGGGCTTTGCAAATGCGACATGGCCCCACCAAAATCTGCGTTCCAAAAGCCAAATAGCGCTCCCTCCCTTGTACGCCCTGCCATGCGCCCACACAGCAATTTACACCCAAATATAGGATATTGCCGAAGAAATTGTGTAACAAAATTTGGGATGCTTTTCTCCAGGATTACTTGTAAAAATTAAAAATTTTCAGCTAAAATTGCAGATTGTTGTAAAAAATATTTTTTTCTCATATTCACAGCCTAATGATAAAAAATTTGTAACACACCTGTGGGGTCGATATACTCACTGCACCCCTGGATATATTCCTTAAGGGGTGTAGTTTCCAATATGCGGTCTTTTTAGGGGTGTTTATTAAGTTTAAGCACCTTAGGGTGTCTGCAAACCTGTAAGGGTGTCTAAATAAAATCATAATGAAAGTGTGACCCCAGAGTCCAGTAGATGCTCCTCCTATTCTGGGGCTTGTGGTTGAGCCAAATAGCGCATTAGGGCCACATATGGGATATCTCTGAAAACGGCAGAATCGGGGGAATCAATGTTGAGCTTCATTTCCTTGGTCTCATCTACTGTGTTCCTGTGAATAATGGATAAAATCTGAAAATCTGCAAAGAAAAGTGAAATTTTGAAATATCACCTCCACTTTGCTTTAATTTCTGTGAAATACCTAATGTGTTAACAAACTTCCAAAAACAATATTTTGAATACTTTAAGGGGTGTAGTTTCTTAGATTGAGTTATATATGGGGGTATCTAACATACAGGCCCCTCAAAGCCATGTCAGAACTGGACTGGTCCCTAAAAAAATGTATACTGCAATTTTTCTTGAAAATGTGAGAAATTACTACTAAATTTCTAAGCCCCCTAATGTGGTAAAAAAATAAAAAAGACATTTAAAAAATTATGCCAACCTTCAGTAGACATATGGTAGATGCTAGTTATAAACTATTTTGAGTGGAATAGCTATCTGTCTCACACGCAGAAAATTTTTAAGTTTAAAAATAGGAAATGTTAAAAAATGTTCATGATATTTTGATATTTTTCACAAATAAAAAAGGATTGTATAGACCAAAATTTCTTTCTAACTTAAAGCACAATGTGTCACGAGAAAACAATCTCTGTATAACCTGAATAGGTAAAAATGTCAAAAAGTTATTCCCACATAAAGTGACACATGCCAGATTTTAAAAAAAATAGGGATCTGTCAGGGAAGTCAAAACTGGCTGTGGCAGTAAGAGGTTAAAGGGGTGAACTCACAGTACGTGATATTCCAAGCACGGTCAGCCTCTGGCTTGTTGCTTTACTTGTTGATGTACCTGACAGCTAATGTCAGGTGAGGAGTTACAGAAAACACTTCAGTTCTCATTTCAGTTGTATTGTAAAAGCTACAACTCATTCCACATAAAAGGAGCCATCATACAGCTCCATGGACATCAATATAAAAAAGTTATCAGTCTCAGGAAAATGTGATGTAAAGCAAATTTTAAAAACCTATTTTTTTTTTTAAAGTAGTAAAGCATAACAAAACTATATAAATTGGGCATTGCTGTAGTGAGGACACTGACCCACATAATAAAGTTACCGTCATATGGTCCTTTATAAAAAAAAAAACACTTAGTAAACTCCTTAAAAACGTATCCCATAAAAAAAAAAGTTGCACAATTGTGTTTTTTTCCAATTCCAATTTTTTTTTCTTTAATTATTTAATACCTTTAATAGCGCAAAAAAAATAGCACCATTTATAAATACAACTAATCCTTCAAAAGACAAGCCCTCATATAGTAGGGTTATGTGAATGTGAATAAAAAAGTTATGGCGGTGAGAAGACAAAAATCAAAAAAGGTGCGTTATTAAGGGCTTGCAAAAGGAGAACCTAATGTCAGCAGCACATAAGAAAGTCTCACTTCTGGCAACAAAAATAATAAAAGGGCTGGGGGGACTGCAATACCCAGAAAGATTAGCAAGATTAGGGTTATTTAGTTTAAAGAAAAGATGACTTTGGGGGGACATAATAAATATGTTTAAATATATTAAAGGTCAATATAGAGATCTCGCTAAAGATTTATTTATACCCAGGACTGTATCTAGAACAAGGGGGCGTCCTCTACGTTTAGAGTAAAGAAAGTTTCTACATAAACATAGAAAGGGATTCTTTACTGCTAGAGCAGTGAGATAGTGGAACTCTCTGCCAGAGGAACTTGTCATAGTGAATTCAATAACAGAGTTCAAAAATAGTGACCAGGATTCTGGAGAAGGTTCTGGATACATTTCTAGATATAATAACGTAACAAGTTATAGTGACCAGGATTCTGGAGAAGGGTCTGGAGACATTTCTAGATATAATAACATAACAAGTTATAGTGACCAGGATTCTGGAGAAGGGTCTGGAGACATCTCTAGATGTAATAATATAACAAGTTATAGTGACCAGGATTCTGGAGAAAGGTCTGGCTACATTTCTAGATGCAATAATATAACAAGTTATAGTGACCGGGATTCTGGAGAAGGGCCTGGATACATTTCTAGATGTAATAAATATAATAAGTTATAGTGACGGGATTCTGGAGAAGGGTCTGGATACATTTCTAGATGTAATAATAATAACAAGTTATAGTGACCGGGATTCTGGAGAAGGGTCTGGATACATTTCTAGATGTAATAATATAAACCAGTTATAGTGACCGGATTCTGGAGAAGGGCCTGGATACATTTCTAGATGTAATAATATAACAAGTTATAGTGACCAGGATTCTGGGTGAAGGATCTGGATACATGTCTAGATGTAATAATATAACAAGTTATATTGACCGGGATTCTGGAGAAGGGGCGTTGATCCAGGGATTATTCCGATTGCCAAATTCGAGTCGGGAAGGAATTTTTTTCCCTAAAATGAGGACAATTGGCTTCTACCTCATTGGGGTTTTTTGCCTTCCTCTGGATCAACACTTTAGCACAAAAGGCTGAACTGGATGGACGTCTTGTCTTTTTCGGCCTTACAAACTATGTAACTATATATATATAATCACTACTATAGCATAGTCCTATCTTAATTGGATGATCACCTGATATATATACTGTGAAAACCCCTAGAATGATTTCCCATGTTAGGCCGACATGTATGATCGGGCTTTCCGCCTGTTTTCTGGCATATTCTGCGCCTCAACGGCCCGAATCTGCTGTCGGACTCAGGGATGCGATGTTAGGCGCAGCGTTCGCCACTTTCGGCTGCGCCCCGCATGAAGGGGCGGGCAATGGGCGCGGTGTAGGTGTTTTGGCTATCCCGGCCAATCAGAGTGCGAGCTACCTTCTCATAGAGTTCTATGGGGAAAAGAAATGCAGAGCGAGCTCTGTTTGTGATTGGCTAACTTAAAAGAGGCGCGGTTATTTGGACCAATGGGAGAGCGAGCGACGCTCTTATGGGTTTTCTAATGCAATCTGGAATAAAACTGTACATGGGTGAAATCAAATGATAATACTCCCGAAGTTGTAACGATGTGTATATAAAATGATCAATAATATGGGGGTAAAGAAAAAAAATATATTAATTCAATAAAATCATTTTTATTTCTTTATTTTTGTTACACCCATACTATTGATCATTGGCTACGAAAATAAAGACATAAAAAAGAATTTATTGAATTAATATTTTTTTTTCGTTACCCCCATATTATTGTTCATTTTATATACACATCGGGACAACTTCTGGAGTCTTATCATTTGATTTCACCCATGTACAGTTTTATTCCAGACTGCATTAGAAAACCCATAAGAGCGTCGCTCGCTCTCCCATTGGTCCAAATAACCGCGCCTCTTTTAAGTTAGCCAATCACGGGATAGCCAAGCCCCCGCTAGTTCAACCAATCAGCTCTTTTCTGCATTTGTACTGTATTTTGAACTGTCCCGCCTTTGATTTTGATTGGTTCTAACTTCTCCATAGGTTATAATGGGTCCCTGTCGCTCCTATTCTGATTGGCCAGGATTTCCAAGCCCCCGCTAGCTCAACCAATCAGCTCTTTTCTGCATTTTTACTGTATTTTGAACTGTCCCGCCTTTTATTTTTATTGGTCAATATTTCTCCCTAGGTTATAATGGTTCACTGTTGCTCCTATTCTGATTGGCTGGCTTCTGCCGACCAATGAGAATAGCTTACAGAATTTGAATTACTGTATTTCCTGGAAATTTCCAATATCCTAATTCCCGATGGTGCGCCGTTCTAGATTTTTGGGAAGTGATTTTATTTATGTATTTTTTTAGTAGGTTGGAGCTCTTTTTCAGAGAATGTTTGACGCCTTTATAAAGGCGATTTTTTGATTCATACTCCATGCCGCACGGACATCTTTAATGATTTCTTGCTGTTTTCCAGCCTTTCTTGAATCGGAATAAATGTTCGGCGCAGTCCCGCACTGCGCTTAAGTCCCCGCACTGCGCCCCACACACTGGCGAGGCGCGGCGGTCTTCACACTGCATTTATGATCACACGACCTCGGGCGACGAATCTTAGGCGCAGTCCCGCCCTGCGCCTAAGTCCCACACTGCGCCCCACACACTGGCGAGGCGGACTTTACATGGTGTGTATGAGCGCGCCCCGGCACCAACATACATGAGACGCAAATTTTGCCGGAAAACTAGTGGAAACGTGCGCTCCGACGAGGCGAGATTCATACATGTCGCCCTTAGTGTTTTATGGCAAGTCAATAGCACAGGTGAAAACCAGTGAGGGCACAGAAGTGGTATCTATCAATCCTGACAATGGCCAATGTACACATATTAAAAAAAACAAAACTTCTGAATGTTCCTACTCCAATTCGTTTGTAAGCAGAGCAAGCATGTGGTATGGTGGTCGCACACTGGACACTTAAGAAAATACGTTTAAATTGTCAACCTAATGGCCCAAAATTGTTAGGAATAGTCCCAGTTTAGGGTTAAGCCAAAATGGGTATACATAGAGTTTCCTAATAGACCTACAGTCCAGAGTATATTTGCCAACTCCCCTGGTTCTTCCGAGAGTCTCCAGGAAACCAGGTTGCAATAGGGGTGGGCGTTTCAGGGGATGGTGTTCCAGAGCATTTTGGGGACATTTCCTGGCAATTTCTGGTCTTTCTAGGGGGGCAAATAAATCCTTCGGGATTAGAGGTCATAAAGGTTAGCAATTATGGCCCAAAGCCACATGCTGTTATTGGTATATTATTATAATTAGCATATCTGAAATCTAAGGTTCTTGGGCTTCTCTCACTGACAGATTACACAACGGGTTAGTCATATTTCAGATATAGTTCCTTGTGCTAAGTTGAGGTTCTCTAGCTGGTGCCATGAGAAATGACTGTTATCTACCTGAGGTAAGGGGTGAATCACCTTTGTCCTGAAGATCAGTGTATCCAGTCTGAGATGTCATCATCATGCCAAAACCAAAAATGTATCAGTTGACTTGGTTGGTGACCCACTAATTGGGTGGATTAATTACCCTTATCCCAGGAATTTTGCCAAACCTCATCCTAGAACCCACAATTGGTTTTAGCCGGCAGAAGCGCCTGACGTTGCAAGTTTAGTGATGACTGTATTATCTTGGGTCGCCATCAGCTTTAATCTTTGAACTTTTTGAAAGTATATGAATCTCATATAGAGATGTCCTGGTTACCTCTCAGAAGAAGAAGGAATACTTTTTGACAGGTGATTCACAAAGGCTGCTTATGTTGCAGTTGCAAGTACAGTAAGGCTATGTTCACACGGCAATGACGGGGATGTATTTCAGACCGTAAGTCGCAGTGTACTGCGCTCAAATACGGGGCGAGATACGTTCCCGTCATTACGGTAATGCACAGTTCTCATAGAGAACTATGGATTACGTCTCCTCTCCCTGCTCGCACAACACGGCGAGAAGTGACATGCTATTTATTCACGGGGTGTACGTGCCGTGAATAATGACTGTCTATGCACCCCACCCCCCCCACCCCGCCGCTGCGGTGCACACGGCGTAGTTGCCGACGAAATACGTCCCACAATTACGTCGTGAATAATCCATGTGAACCCTGCCTAAGGGTGAATGCAAGCTGGATGAATATGCTGCATAAATTTTCCATAGAAAATCTTAGAGATTTGTATTTAAACAGGGAGTGCGGCAGGACCAAGAGAGGAGAAGGAATATGACTGTATAATGAGTCAGAATTGGTGACAATGATGGGCACTATAATCACGATCATTCGTGGTAGGTATTCACCCACTGTTTAGAAGACCCAGATTTTTTAGGAGAACAAGGACATATAGATATTCCAACCATGTGGGTTTATGAGATTGTCTCATACCTGATGAAAATCTCATTAGTTATCTTTGAGATTTTTTTTAGCCCTGTCCAGGAACGCGCATATTTTGACCGAACAGGCCCTCAATCCTTCCAGGAACCCTTTTTTGGGGGGGAATAGCGAGGAGTTGCATAAGTACTGCCAAAGGTAGCAGATCATATTATAGAAGGTTCGGCAAGTATGGATTATTTTTGTACTGCAAATCTAGTCTGTAATGGAGCCAGCCATACAGGGCTGCCTGCAGGGATAGCAGTTAAATAGTGCTGGTTGATAGTATGTATCAATCCCATGAGTGTAGTTAGAAAAATCAATGGCCGTCCGGTATGGCTTGGAAACATATAGTAATAAAGTTTACTTACAAGTTTACTTTACAAATGCTCATCAGATATAAATGAACGTTTCGGATAATCATCAAAGTAGTAATAATCCTTTGTACGGTAGAAGTCAAGTCGCTATTTACAATTTGTTATTTAAAGGGTTTTTTTCACCATGCAGTTTCACAGTGCCACAGTGCTTCCTGGTCAGGCTGTGGGTGGGTCTATAGCAGTGATTGACACATCAGCTATTCCTGTTACACTGAGATGATTGAAGGAGATTTATAAAGTGTATAATACAAGGCTGCAGAGTTCTAAAGAGTGAAAGTATCTCATTTAGTTAAGAAAACAAAGTCAGTTGCTAGAGATAAGACTCTGTAGGGAGTGACTCACCATGGACGGATGGACTGACTGCAGCTTGGAGCAATGAGAGATAAGAGAGAGCAGGGAGAGGTGGTCGGTAATAAAAGAAACCTGTGTGCTCTAAGAGGAGATAAAATCTTCTTTATCTCCTGACCAAATCAAAATCAACAAAGCAATGTGTTTGGTAATAGTCTTCGTTTTCCTTTTCCTACATGTTAAAAGCTAATCAATGTGGTGTGAAAACCCCTTTAAGTGAACAACATATTCAAGGTAGCACCTATTAGTTAGAGGATTTGTAATGAACAGAATCGTATTCTTACAGGACGACACTGAGGAAAAATATAAAATAAATCAGACATTGGTGTGATGCAGAGATATCAAACTCAAGGCTCGTGGGCTGAATCTGGTCATTTAATGTGGCCCTCAACAGCTTAGACACAGTGAGCAGGGACGGACAAAGTTTGGACACAGAAGGATCAGTTCTCCACTTTTCCTGGAGAATGCAGCCAGTGCTTCTCAGAAGTGTTAGCGCCAGCACTGGGAATGGAATGGCCTCCATCTTGAATTTAGATCTATGAAACGCACCTCCACACCGTTATGTTTATCACCTCACAGGCAGTGGCCCAGCTCTGACAAGCTTGCCTAGGCCTCCCAGCGACTCTCAGAGGTAGAAAGCTTAGTGCTAAAGAGATGGCAGGGGCTGGCTATTATTCAACATTAAAGGACATCTTGGTCTCTTACACACCATGTGGTACATCAAGATCCATTGGGGGCAACCATAATGCAAAAGTGGCCCCTGAGGAAGAGGAGTTTGACACCTTTGGTGTTGTGGACATAAAGAGGGGAAGAAGGGAAAGAATACTGTAAAACCAGAAAAAAAACACCAAAAATGGAAAATACAAGGAAAATGAAGCAATGAGGTGATGAAAGGAATACGTGATAGGAATGAAGTGAGGGAGAATATGGATCATAGGAGAAGAAAGAGGAACGTGCCAATAGGTGCTATTTTAAAGGGGTTTTACCATGAAGGAATTTCATGTCTGGTTTATCCTGCTTCAGCTTTCATCTGTTCAAACGGGACGTGTATGATTTCTCCTAATTGCATATCATGTGATCCAGCAGGCTTGACATCACCATGCCTTTCCCCACAGTGTGCTCCCTGAAGTCAAAGGTCTGTTTATGTAAAGAGCTGTGAGTAGCTACAACGGAACTGAGTGGTTAGCACTTCTGCCTCTCAGTATAGGGGTCCTCGGCTCAAATTCCTGCAGGAGCCAAACATTTAAAAAAAAAAATCTTAGTGCACATACCTGATTGAAGTTTCTTTTTTTATTTTATTTATTTGCACTGTTTGACTAATTACTAAGAAGTATATGTCTACTGGTTTAATTTTGGATTTGTAATGCTGTTTATTCCTTGACTGCTAATAAAGCTGTGTTGAAAAAGAAGAAGTACAGAGGACAGGAGTAGAATGACATCACCCGGGGTTGAACACTCGCTCAGCAATGAGTGTATGTGATTACTAGGCAGGGAATAATGCAAAATAAATGTGCTGTAATCACAAAGATAGGGGGACAAAAGCGCACTCTGTGCGGTAAATAATAACACACAGAAATAATGTGCAGTATATTAACTGCTCACCTATTCGAGTTGTACTGAATGGTACAACACATGAAAGCGCACAGTGAGGCTATGTTCACACGGCTTAATTGCGGGGCGTAATTACGCCCCGCAATTACGCCGTGTGGACGGGAGCGGGGGAGGGAGCGGGGGTCGGCACCTCGCCGGCCCATAGACTTTCATTACTAGTGGCGTGTATACGCCGCTGGTAATTCACATGTCACTTATCTCCCCCCGCAGCGGATTCGCCGAGCAGGGAGTGGAGACATAATCCATAGTTCTCTATGAGATCTGTGGATTACCGTAATGACTGGGACGTATTCCAGCCGTAATTCGCGCAGTACGGCACGAATTACGGACTGAAATACGTCCCATTTTAAGCCGTGTGAACATGGCCTGAGGTTTTCTCACAATAGTAAGCCAAATAGCAGCCAAACCAAACTCTTCTACTCGCTGGTCCTCCGCACACGTGAGTCCCCGGAAAGTAATATATCCAAATATACCAAGAAGAGAAAAAAGTAGCGCTAATGGTAATAACTGACACTGGGACGTTAATCCACTACAAAAAGTGTCATTTTTAATAATACTTAGAAACAAACAACGCTTTTTGCGAGCAAACATACCCGCTTCATCAGGTTATACACAAAACAATACACATGTCAGTATTTAAAAGGACCGCGGAATGAAAACGAGGTCCTGAAAACGCGTCAATTCAAAAAACAGAACTTTAACAGATGCAGACAAGCAGAGCAAATAAGTGACTAAAATGACTATATAAAATGTGCAGGAGTGAAATAAAATATTACTCATATGTATAAAAACTATTAATCACATGTATAAAAGATCATATGTATAAAAGATCACATACATAAGAAATGTTAGTACTAAAATAGTATAAAAACAAACATTAAAAATATATATATCAAGATAACATTACATGATAACCACTTGTAGTTCATTAAGCCCGTTTGGAACCAAAGTGTTCAACTTGTATATCCAGAAAACCTCTCTATTAGAGAGACGTTGTGCACGATTTACGATAGAAACAGGAATATATTCAATAGGCTGAACATTAAAAGAAGGTATCTCATTAGGGTGAACATTTAAAAAGTGTCTAGGGAGACTTTCAATTATTTTACCATGGTTTATATTATAGCGATGGTTGTTCAGTCTTTTGGATAATTTTGTTGTAGTTTTTCCAACGTACTGAGCACTACATTTACAAGTAATAAGGTAAACTATGTAAGAGCTATTACATGATAGTTTATGTTTCAAAGTAAACAATTCTTTTGTGAATGAGGACTGAAAAGTATCACTTTCAACCAAACTTTCGCAACATTTACAAGTTGGATAGTTGCAAGGTTGTGTTCCAACTACTGTTACATCAGAGTCACAATGAAGGTCCATATCCTGTAGTTGTCTCAAACGGGATGGGGCTATTACGATTTTTATATTTCTCGCTTTACGAAAAATAATAGGGGGATTTTTAGGAAGGACAGGTCTTAAAACAGGATCCAATAATCAAATATGTCAATGTTTTTTAACAAGGTATGAACTTCCTAATGCTGTAAAGACAAGGTGGTGATAAAGGAAAACAAATTCCTACTTTTATTTTTATCTTTTTTGTCGTTTTTTGGAGAATCAAATAAATATTTCTTTTGAGTCACCAAATTTAGCTCTTTCTTTTGCATTAGCAATTAATTGTGAAGGGAAACCTTTTTCTTTAAATTTTGTTGTCAGATGTTCAGCTTGAACCTCAAAATTCTCATCACTCATAAAGTTTTTTCTTATACGTTTAAACTGGCCAAATGGAACATTCCTCAGCCAGTTTCGGTGGTGATTACTTGAGAAATGAAGATAACAATTGGAATCACAAGATTTGAAAGAAGTTTTAGATTGGACTATCGAATACTGTACAAATAAAGTTAAATCCAAAAATATGATCTCCGTGGGATTTACCGTAGCTGTAAAATTTAATCCCCATTGATTACTATTTAAAAAATCTACAAAGTGAGAAACAGTTTCAGATGTGCCCTGCCACACAAATGAGGTCATCTACATATCTTTTAAAGTATACAATGTGGGATAAAAAGGGATTCAGATCTGATTGAATAAAATGGGATTCAAAGTGACCCATGAATAAATTAGCGTATGAGGGGACTACTTTGGTCCCCATCGCCGTGCCCACTTTCTGGTGAAAGTGGGCGGAGCCGTAATGGAAGAAATTGTTGTTCAGTATTAGGCAGGGAATAGACTGACAGTAGCTGTCTGAGAGGAGAGGTGATGTCTGAGCATGTGCGGCCAGGACTGAGGAGCTCTCGTTACTGGTCGTTTCCCCTGGAGATGAGCTGTACACTATGGATCACTAAGGGAGCAGCTAAAACAAAAATGGTCCAGAATTTTTAATAGTGATGAATGGGGTAAATGTTTATTATTTGATTTGAAAGTTTCCTCCATCACTTTCACTTCATGGTAAAACCCCTCAGCTCGAACAATTAATTGAAACTTGTGAACTCCTACAAAGGATTACAACTTCTTCATGATTATCCAAAATGTTTACTTATATTTGATGAGAATTTGTAAAAATAAACTTTATTACTAGACATTTACAGACAGTTCTGGAGTGCTGTTGATATTTCTTACTACAAGGCTGCCATCAGTAATTTCAGGGCCCTATGCAGCCAAACCATCTGGGCCACTTCCAATTAACAGTTCCTATCATGCACCATATGAGTGGGCCACTGATAGCAGTACCGCCAACACTGACCTGATGGCGGACCAGGCGGTATTACTTGCAGGAGACACCCATGTTTAATTCAATTACTTTAACAAGTTTTTAACGGAGTCCTAAATATATAAAGGAAAAAAATGCTGTTGAGTTTTAGTTATCTTTGCACTTATTGCTTTTATCCCATGAACGTTTTGTATTTACTGGGAAAAGGGCTTGAAAAAAAAGCAATATAATGTGCACTCAGTCTTTGTAGGGAATTCCTTTTATAAATAGCTTTCCCATTACTTTCTCACAAAAGCTTCTTATCATTTACAGAAGGAAATTCCTCCCTGCAGATGTTTATGGACCCGCACTAAATATAATGGGCCTCATTTATCAAACTTGTCTAACAGTAAGGCTTTGTTGCCCATAGCAACCAATCAGAGCTTATGTAACCAATCAGAGCCCATAGTAACCAGCGCTCATAGCAACCGATCAGAGCCCATAGCAACCAACCAGAGCTCATAGCAACCAATCAGAGCTCATAGCGACCATTTAGAGTGCATAGCAACCAATCAGAGCCCATAGCAACCAATCAGAGCTCAGCCCAGAGCAACCAATCAGAGCTCATAACAACCAATCAGAGTCCACAGCAACCAATCAGAGCCCATAGTGACCAATCAGAGCTCATAGCAACCAATCAGAGCCCATAGTAACCAAACAGAGCTCATAGCAACCAATCAGAGATCATAGCAACCAATCATTGGCCATAGCAACCAATCAGAGCCCATAGCAACCAATCAGAGCTCAGCTTTCATTTCTTATAGCGCTCTGGCAAAATGAAAACTGCGCTCTGATTGGGTGTTATGAGTTCTGATTGGTTCCTATGGGCAACAAGGACAGTCTTACTGCTAGACAGGTTTGATAAATGATTCCCCAAGTATTTTCTTTTTTTGCAAACAATATATCTTTCGATGTTTTTCATCCCGCCTTCCATAAGATCCCTGATTTTTTTTAAGTTTTGGGAGGTGATGAGTTTTATTTTTATTACACCATATAATTTATGGAAACTCCTACAGTGTTGAAATGATAACAAAAAAATGCAATTGTAAAATATTGTTTTGTGTTTCATATCCATATGGAATAAATGAGATGTTTACTTAATTCGGCGGTTCAGATACTAAATTTATAGAATATTTTACTGTTTTAAAAAAAGTTGAAACCTTTCATTTTTTTAAATGCGCTTTAGTTTGCTTTGCTTTGGCATTTTCTGTGATCAATAACTTTTTTTTTGCTGTATGAGGGCTTATTTTTTGAGTTGTAGTTTTAATGGTACTGTTTTGGGGTACATAATCATTTTTGATCACTTTTTCGTCTATTCTTTTTTCCATTCTTTTTTTCTGGCTTTGGGGGGAGGCGGGGAGATAAATAACATTAACATTTAAGAGATAAGAATTTTATGGATGTGACAGTTTATAGGATAAATGGAAAAAGGGGGTATTTTAAATATTTCAGATTTTTTTTACCATTTTTAAAACATTCATTAAAAACTTTTTATACTCAAAGGGGTTGTCCAGGTCAACATTTAGGGCCACATGTATGAAAACTGTCCAGATCTAAAACTCATTTTGCTGCCCATAGCAACTAATCAGAGCTCAAAGCAACCAATCAGAGCTCCCCTTTCATTTTTCCAGATCACTATATGAAATGAAAGGGGCGCTCTGATTGGTTGCTATGGGCAACAAAGTGAGTTTTAGACCTAGACAGTTTTCATACATGTGACCCAAAATGGTGACCTGGACAACCCCTTTGAGTATAAAAAGTTTTTACTGAATGTTTTAAAAATATTTAAAAAATCTTAAATATTTAAAATACTCCCTTTTTCCATTTATCCTATAAACTGTAACATCCATAAAATTTGTATCTATTAAACATTAATGTTATTTACCCCACCCCCCCCCCCCCCCAAAAAAAAAAAAAGAAAAAAAAAAGAAATCCAAATCCAGAAATCCAGAATTACATTTTGAAAATGGTGGTGCTGCCTCTATTAGAAAATAGAAAAGTGCTACTAACCTCCCCAATTGCTTTTGCCCCAGCGCTGCCTTTCCCGCTCCTCTCCCCCAGTCTTTTGTTTTCTGGTTTCGGCAGTCGGAACGTCCCTGCTGCAGCCACTGATTGGCTGCACAGGTCACTCGTGCTTTTCTGGCATCACTGTCAAGAAGTGATGGCTGCAAAGGGTGATGTCAGGAAGAGACATGTGGCCGCCAGAGCCAATCAGCCTCTGCAGAGCGCACGAGCCAACTTGGGGGAGCAGGAAGACAACAGAAGAGAGCAACGGGATAGGCAGCGCTGAAACTGAGGAGAGTGGGGAGGTACGTATAACTGAATCTAAACTGCCACTGACTGTGTAATGACATCGTCAGGATCTCTAAGCTATAATTAAGGTTGGGTTTTCACTTTGTAGATAAAAAAAATGCAAAAAAATGTAAAAAAAGCATTTTTTAAGCTGACCCCAAGTTTACCTGCTTTCCAAATCAAAAGTAGAGTGCGTACAAATGGCAATGCCAAAATATCGGGTGGATCCTTTCTTAAAGGGGTTGTCCTACCTATTCCTAGATATCCCCTCTTGTATGGGCTGCATCAGCTCCTCAGGTCGCTATAGCTACAGACCTGTTTGATCTCTCCTGATAGGCTGCCAGCACTGGTTGCTATAGCTACAGACCTGTTCAATCTCTCATGATAGGCTGCCACTGCTGGTTGCTATAGCTACAGACCTGGCTTCTGCTGCAGCCTAGTAGAAGCCAGTAAACACGCCCCTGAATTCAAAGTGAAACCAAGAAAACAGGACGAATCAATGTAGTGAGACAACCCCTTTAAGAATCCAGCCAGTATTTTGTTTTCTTTTGGATGGTTTTGGGGGACGGTTCTGTGCATGGTTTGCAGATTTGCTGCCCCCCCCCGCAACCATTCAAATGTCATCTTCTGCCCAAAAACCGGCCAGAAAATTGTACATGTTGAAAGTTTTCTTCGGAACGTTGGCGACTGATACGTTCAGTGTAGACTACTTAACGGATTTTCTATTAAAGTTTATGTAGAAGGTGTCACGGTTGGTAGTAGTGGATCCTCTGGACCACCGCAAGCGATGGCGTAAGCCACGCCAGGGAGTGGAGTCTAAGTAGGTCCCAGTTTTCACCAGAGCCCACCGCAAAGCGGGATGGACTTGCAGCGGCGGGAGTCTACCAGGTCGCTACCCCTGACGTGACTTGCTTGCGGAGGCAGCCGAGGTGTAGCGTGGTACAAAATCGTCAGGCAGGCTCGTAGTCGGGGACAGGCAGGAGGTCAGGACAGGCAGCAAGATTCGTGGTCGAGGAACGGAAGCAAATGATACGGTACACAGTAATCAGACAAGAGTCAGGAACACTTTCTCGATAGGCAATCGGCACTAAAGATCCGGCACAAGACTCAGGAAGGGGCAGGCTTAAATAAGGGCAGCGATCGGCAATACCCAATTACCGTTGCGCTGGCCCTTTAAATTTCATAGAGCCGGCACGCTCGCGCCCTAGGGAGCGGGTACGCGCGTGTCGGGAGACTGGAGCTGCAGCAGGAGCGCGGCCGGGTAAGTAGGCAGGGTCCCGGCCGGCAGAGTGAGCGTGCCGGCTGCCCGACATGCGGGCAGCAGCGCCGCTTGCGGGGGACACACGGGTGTGCCTGCGAACTGGGACGAGGTTCGCAGGACCACCCGTGATAGAAGGTTGCTGATCGGTTTTTAGATGGTTTTAAAATCCGAAAACCGACTGAAAATCTGACCAAAAAACCTTGTTGTGTGGACGGACTCTTAATCGCAAAACAAGCTGCATTTAAAAAAGCCCATGCATTTTTTTTTAATGCATTGTTTTTTAATTGCTTGTATTTTGGCATCGAAAAATGAGAACCCACCTTCAAAGTCTACAGCCCCTTGATATAGGGGTACAGGTGGATGTGATGCTGGTGAATTATCCCACCAAGGTGAGTTTATTTATACTTCACTACATAATATGGGATATAATCAGTGAGGGGGGGGGGGGGGTGAGGTGTTTCACAGATCTCGTGTCTACTAAGTAACATGTCGAGTAATACAGTAACAACCAGATGTATGCACTATAGTAATAAAATACTAAAAGATGAAACTAAAGGAGGACTTCTGGATTAATGGCCACAAACCAGACACTCTGGTGGTCTTAATAAGGATTAGGTGCTACCTTGTTTCTTCCAAGCCTCCTGCTGTCTCAGGAAGCTGAAATTAGCACAGTAGAAAGCCCAACCAAAAATAATACTAATTTAATATACAACACTTGTTCCTGACCAGACTATATCAGGCACAATAAAGCACTTGATTATTGAGTCCATATAAACATGTAATGTTACAAGTTACAAGGAGACAAGTAAATTTCAGACAATGTAATATTATAACAACAAACAACCCAGCTTCAATCCGGGTAGATGGAAAAGTAAAAAATAACGTTTATTCCTCGTGCATTATAAAAACATGGAAACGTACAGGGAGTTACCGCGAGCAATAGCTAACGCGTTTGCTATGACTAAGGAATAATTTTCTGAAACGCGTTAGCTATTGCTCGCAGTAACTCCCTGTACGTTTCCATGTTTTTATAATGCACGAGGAATAAACGTTATTTTTTACTTTTCCATCTACCTGGATTGAAGCTGGATTGTTCGTTGTTGGATCGTTGGAGGCCTGGTTCCGGTCTGTTCGTGCTCGTCTGAGGGGTGGAACGCTGGTGGTGGGCTGTAACACATCTTGCTATGTTTGCTGTCAATGTAATATTATATTACACATTGTTTAAGGGGTTTTCTCACTGGAATAATTAGCTTTCAACATGTAGGGAGAGGCAAATGAAGACTATATTCAAATACATTGCTTTTTCTATTTTGCTTTGTTGATGAGATAAGAGATTTTATCTCTTTTGAGTGCACACAATTTTCTCTCTCTCTCTCTTATCTGATTGCTCCAAGCTGCTGTCCAATCATGATGAGTCACTCCCTGTTGTGTGTAATCTTCAGGAACAGAGGTTGGAGCTCTGTAGTCTTGTGCACTACAGATTATAAATCTCCTGCAGCCATGTCACTGTAACAGGAATAGCAAATTCGGCTGGGAAGAGTGGGTCCTCTGGATCACTGTAAGTCACATCAGGGAGTGGAGTCTAAGTAGCCTCCTATTCACCAGAGACTACCAGGTCACTACACCTGATGCGACTTGGTTGCGGTTGTAGCTGGGGTGCAGTGTTTTACAGAATCTGCAGGCAAACTTGTGGTCGGGGACAGGCAGACAGGTCAGGCAACAGACAAACATGGTCAATGGTCGAAGGCAAAGGGTCAGGTACATGTTAGGGACACTTAAGGATTGCTTTCTCTAAGGCTAAGGGCTCTATCGATCCGGGAAGGCAGGAAAGGAGTGACCAGAATATGTAGGGTTAGGGCCCAGCAATTATCCAATTACAGGGATGCTGGGACTTTAAATTTCACTGAGCCGGTATGGAGGCATGCATGCTGGTCGGAAGAGAAGCAGGAGAGCAGAGAGGTGAGTATGGAGCGGGAGCACGAGTGTGCCCGCAGCCCAATGCCCATATTCCCTGGCAGCGACAAGGAAGAGGGGACACGAGTGCACCCGCGGCCCCATATGCGGGCTGTGGCACCACTCGTGACAGTAACATTTAGTAATGGAGTCTTTGGAAACATAGTACCTTTACATGTATTACTACATAAGTCAGCAATTTCGGAGCCCAAACTGCAAAAGCTACTAGGCTCTGCCACCCAATACCAGTTCCTATCTTGCACCAAATCATTGGGCCTCTTCTTTTAAAATTATATCAGGGCCCCTGACAGGATAGCTGTGTACACTGCCCTGATGGCACCCATGACATAAAAAAATGCACCAGCACAAAGTTACCACTAAGGGGAGCAAACTGAAGACAGACTAATACAGCTACAGTTAGTATTAATCCACATTTATTCACTCTATACCAGGGGCGAACAACATTTTTTGGTGCAAGGGCCACATACTGTACTTCTTCCAGGGGCCCTGGGGCCGCAGAAAACCTTAAAGGGGCATTCACCATCTGAGACCTTTATGGCACTTCAATTGTAAATAGCCAAAATTGCTGAGAAGTCCTGGTTCTACTTTAGGGGCTGCCATAGATCAGAATCAGTGGTCCCTGCTTGGTGCTCCAGAAATAGGATATGACGCACCAATTCTCATTGTAGTATTTGGGGGTTACAGAAGTGGCTGCTTCACAACTATAACTAGAGAGAACAGCACATATCTATGACCTCCTCCCCATCATCTCCTCCTCTCAGGAGTCTGGAACCTGGACACAGTTTTATATTAGATCTTGTGGATCCGCCATGATTATGTCAGAAATAAATACTCCTTTGAGGAAGAAATCCAGATTCAGTTTTTACAGTTTTTAGTTACCTTAAAATACCATATGCAGCCTTATGGTGCCAGCCACAGTGCCCACCATAACGGTGTCAAATATACAGCAATGCCATGCCAACCATAACAGTGCCTGCCATACAATAATTTTATTGCACAGTATAAAACTGGTTCAAGTAATAAGCCAAAAAACAATAGCTCACTCATCACATGTAACTCCCATAAGACAATGTATTTGGGAACTGATGCTGGTGGCGGCGCCAACACACTGAATTCATAGTTAGAAAGAAGAGGTTTGGCACTATCCATAAAAATGTAGAACTTTAATATTCTAAAATTAAAAACCAAGTTTGATCGTATAAAAAGTCTATGGTGACGCTGATGCATTTCAAACACACTGGTTCTAAATCAAAGTATGAACCAGTGTGTTTGAAAAGCGTCAGCATCACTTTTTAGATGATCAGTTGTGGATTTTCATTTTTGGAATAATAAAGTCCCACATTTTTATTCAACAGTGTCGAACCTTTTTCTCTTAACTTATAGTAAGAAGTAAGATGAGGGCAATACGGCAATATGGTAAAATTGTTGCATAAAAGCTACTTGCGCCACAATTGTGGAGCTTGAACCTAACACTAATAAATACAGGATGAAGAACAGATTCCCTACACCTATTGTGACTGTACAAAACCTGTTATAGTAATGCAGTCTTCAAATTCCAGCATAATTACCTCAGGCTCTGAGCTAGACTCTAAGAGAATATTTTACATACTGAATATCCAATATCATACAGCATCTATTCATCATCAGGCCTAAAACGTGCTCGGTTTTAAAAATGCTTCTCATAGAATGAATGGTATCTAAAAAAAAAAGATAATTTCTAGATAATAAATTCTGAATAAGTATTCGTGAAAGTATTTCGCTATATATATGTAGGTGTGAGCTTATATAGCTCGGAGCCAGGACATATTATATTATGTCATAATAGTTAAAGATCAAACTATTCGTCCTTAACAAGGTGTAGGCGGAGAAGTTAGCCACCTAGAGCGACACTGAAGTAAGGGCATAATTTATGTATAAAACTTGTCCCATTTACATTCTCGTGAAAAAGTAAATCACCACTTGTAATGATGATTCCTTCCATAAAAGGGCAAAAATGTTCTATCAGATATAAGAGAAGTAGGAGGAATAGGGGAAATCTTGGGTTGGTGTTGGGGTCAAACATCTACTACAGCCTAAACATAACAGAAATACAAGCCTGACCTGACCCAATAAAGTGTATCACTACAATATATGTAGTGCCCCAGAACAGGGTGCTTTGGACTGTGGACATTCACCCCATTGCTACTATGCAAAGCTATCAACACCTTCCTATCCTGAGGCCATGGTTTGTACTGTTATATAACTCTTTACTGTTGTACATTGTTAAACTCAGCTTAAGTTGTGTTTTATATGTTCTGTATATTATTACTTTCATCTGCCCTGTGGGAAGGGTTAACATTAGCCAGCTAATATTGAGAGACTCAGACTTGTTATTTATGGGCTGAGAAGTTGGTAAATTTCCACTTTACTAGAAGATGCACAATTGAGTTTTAGAGGGAAAATATCAGACAGTGACCTTTGCACCTTCTGGAAAGATGCTGGAGAGGCCAGAATGGAAGCTCTATACAAATATATGAGAGACTGAAATTGTAACATTGGTTTTGTAAGGGTTGTGCTTCTCCACTCCATCCCTCCCATTAGAACACTGTATAAAAGGCTAGCACTCAGAGCCCTTAGTGGTTATGCAGAGACCAGTGGTTACCAGAAGAGATTCTGCCAGACTGGTTGTGTGACCAGAAGAGGATTCTGATGCAAGCAAGCCAGAGATCTTGGGTCATCAGCCCTTTGACCAGGAAGCCAGCCCGACGACTGAGCCACAGATCCTGGGATACCAGTGTTTTAGTCAACATACCAGCCTTCTGAGAGAGAGAAGGACAGCTAGCCCAAGTCTTTCCTCAGCGCAGAGCCTTTGAGGAGACTGTATTGTGTTGCACTTAAAGGGAATATGTCGCCAATTTTTTTTTTTTTACTTATTAAATCAAGACCCTGATCCATATTATTTTCCTCTCAGCCGTTTTTATTTCCTAATTGTAGATTTCTCAATTCACCCATCTATATATGATTGCGGGGAAGACATTCTTGCTTGCACTGCTTTAACAGCAGTCAGAGTGATACTTTACAGCAGCTTTATGCACATAGTATTCTTAAGACAGATTCTGTCCCATAGACTTGTATAGGAGAGTTTTCACTATGAAGGGAGGGGAGAGGGGGAGCTGTGACATCTCCTCTTGTGACTGGTGGATTCTGTGTTATCTATACACATTGATGTCTCCTTTCAGTTTGACCCTGCTTTTACTGATAATGAGCACACTGCTGAAAAGCTCTCTAAACAGAACAGGAAGTCAGGAAGTGTCAGACGATTATTGGGCTTAGTGGCCAAAGTGAAACCTGCAGGACTTAAGAATTATTAAAAAAAATACTGAAAGTGATATGAAAAATGAAAAAAAAAACAACCAAAAATTCCTAAAAAATGTGTTTAACATAAAAATGTGAGTTAAACAATAAGTCATTTTTTGATGACACATTCCCTTTAAGTTCCTCCATTTATGAAGTGCGCTGGTTTACTGCAGACCCCTGACTCTCTGGACTTATTTTCCATTGGGGTGCACTATGCCTCACCAACCCTTTTAGAGAGCAGTAACACGTGGTGACACCTCAACGTATCTGGGGAATCCAGGATAGAGTTCGGACCACCCCAAATCTGGGCACTGCAATTTAGCACAAACAGGATCCAGTCCAGTGCCAGCCTCAAACGTCATAGTGGAACCAGCCACATAAGAGCATCTGCAAATGTAAGTGTTCCCTTTGTGGAGGCTGCTGAAAACAATTGACTGCGTTAGTGAAACTGTATCCTGCAGTACTAGCTAGAGAACTGCTAGTGGAGAACTGTATTTCTGCCACAACGATGACCTGACTAAAGTCAGACAACTTTCAGCTTGTTTATCCCAAACATGACCACAGATAATCATGCTGAGTGTGTTGGGGATGCCACAGTTAAAGTAGGGGAGAGTGTAGTGCACCAGAACAAGGGTACTTTGGACTATGGACATTCCCCCTGTTGCTACTATGCAAAGTCATCAACACCTTCCTATCTTGGTATCATGGTTTATACTGTTATGTACTTCTTTACTGTTTTATATTATTAATGGTTTATTATAATATGTTCTGTTAATTTGTACTATCTGGGAAGGATTAACACATAGTCAGCTAATACTAAAAGACAGCATATAAAAATATTTATAGACCGATAGATTACACATAGATCTATAGAAATATATGTAAGCTATCTATGCGATACATGGATAGATAAATAGCATATAATAATTCTGTGTTGGGGACGCCACAGTTAAAGTAGGGGAGAGTGTAGTGCACCAGAACAAGGGTACTTTGGACTGTGGACATCCCCCCTGTTCCTACTATGCAAAGTCAAAAATTACAAAGCTACAATTACTGCTCAATGGCTGAAAGATACACTGAATCCCAGTAGCAGGCGTCTCTGGCCCATATGCTACATGGGAAAGATATAGCAGGTGCCAGTCATTAATAAGCAAACGCTCTAGATACCAGTTCACACCAGCATGTAAAAAGCCACAGTATAACACAGAGAGAGACTGCACAAATGCAACAATACCGATGAAATTGCTTATAGATAAGGCGATACAAAGGATAACGCCATTTATACAGGTACACCATGCTGGGTTACAGCCAATAACGCCCAATAATTGTTTACTGTAATAGGTTTTGTTTATCTGTACTATCTGTACTAAAAGACTGATAGCATATAATTACATTTATATTTATAGACAGATTATAAATAAATAGAAATATATATAAAGGCTATATATGCGATAGATGGATAGATAAATAGCTATAATATACAGTAGATGTGAGATACATAAATAATAGATCGATATAGAATAGAAAGTAAGGCGAATCGGGGATGTGTGCACCCATACGTTCTATCACAGTGGAAGTATTTTGATCCAGCAGCTCCAATAGTCATACGTATGCGAATTTGTGCGTTTTCCCTCACACTTCCATTACCTCCTCTATGCTGTGTATTTCTTGCTGCCATATGCATTCCCTGCAGTCATAGCTCTTCTTGCCTTCTGCCTACCAGAAGAAAATTCTCAGAATTCTTTACTTTGAAGAAACATGCCTTTTCAGAAGCACACACATATTGGATTTACTTCAGGTAGGTGTTTCAAGAATTAAGCTCACTGAGTCTGAGTCATTTAACCAAATCTATAGTCTAATTTCTGCCTATTCGCTGTTCAGTTGATTGTAATTTAGAGTCTAAGGCTCAGTTCTTCAGAGGCTCAGTTTGAAACATCAATTGGTTATTTTATCAGCTTTGAATGGAAGATTAGTGCAGCATGCTGAACTAGTCATCCTGTCAAAGCAATGGACACCACAATGTAACTCAATAGACCCCATTAGGCACCACTGGTATAATTTGATAGATGAATGCAAATGCAACAAAATATCAGCAGCACTCTACAAAAGCTGAGAGACAGTTAATTAAAACATAGGAACTATTTCAAAATGCTTTTCTGGAACTTTTTGAACACATGAAAATTTGAGGTTTTTAGTGGCCAATTTTTTTTAAATACAAATTGCAAGAGCCCATCCACTGGTGACAATGGACCTCATTCAGATGGAAAATTTTACCTCACTTGATGTCTGTTCAGGAGTGAAGGTCCAAGCTACATTCTGCTATGAATAAAACAGTCTGTGTGTGGACGGACGGAGTGCACAACCAAAACGGAGACTGCTACTCCCCCCATGCAAAGAATCCTCAGCTCAGATGAGGGTACACCTTGTACGTGTTGTGGATGGCTTCTTGCAATTTTGATCAAAAATGTGCGTGCGCTAAGAACCTTAAAATTTTCATGTATTCAAAAAGCAACAGAAACGTATTTTGAAATAGTTCCTGTGTTCACTTTAAAGGGGTTGTCTCACTACATTGATTCATTTAACTCAGTCCTGTTTTCCTTGGGTCATTGAATTCATGGGCGTGTTTACAGGTGCTACTAGGCGCAGTAAAGCCATGTCGTGTAGCTATAGCCAACCAGTGCTGCAGCCTACCAGGAGAGATCAAACAGGTCCTGTACTATAGATACCTGAGGAGCCCTTATGCAGCCATACAAGAGGGATATCTAGGAATAGGTAGGACACTGTTAATGGACACATATTGCAAAGTGACTTGTTTTTGCAAGATCTTTAACATAAAAAGCAATCCTTGTAGTGAAACAACCCCTTTAACTGTCTCAGCGTTTGTAGAGTGCTGCTGATATTGTGTTGTGTTTGCATTGCTTTGCTGCATGTTAGATCTGGATGATAGACCTTGTGGCAGAGGTGTAACTTAAACCTTCATAGGCTCAATGCTATATTGGTAAAATGCCCCCCAACTTTGACTTCAAATGTAGTGATAACATGGCGCAAAGCATAAGCAGAATGCAGTGGTGAGAGAAACGTGGATGACCTTCTCGGTGCTTCATGGAAAACCCACAACGTGTCCTATGCCAGTGCCCACCGCAGCCCCGCCCTGGAAGCAACAACCAACATTAGTTACTGATTGGTCAACAGCACGCTAAAGTGATATTGTACTTTCATCACCTACTGATATTATGTATAGGGGCCCTTGAATAGGGCACATGATGTGCTGTGGTGTTTACATTCGCTTCGGAACTGAAAGTCTTGTTTGGCGAGTTTTGTAATGTTTAAGTTCTCTCTTGGATGACATAAAGATAGGACATTTGGCTTTTTTCCAGATATTAGAACATCAGAAAACAGAAGTTGTCATTAGTGGTCACAAGTGTTGTATTGTGCTGTTCGTTTACAGGTCTTGTCTACAATTAGCATCAATAGGTCGCACTTTTATACATTCTCTAAGTCAATTGAAGACATTCAGAATGTCTTTGTTTAGATGGTCACGCTGAGATGCTTCTGAAGATGTTTTTCTGATAGGCCCTGTTAATAGACACAGGTGGTGCCAAACTTGTGAAAAAATGTGGGTTCTAGACCTAACTGTAACCCAAAGTTGGAGTTAGGGTTTTTTAAGAAGTTTTAGGGGCCGTTCACATGGCACAAGACAAATACTGGCTGGTTTATCCGACCGGTATTTGTCCTATTTTCATGCTGTGCACACGGCCGCCGGGGGACGCCTTTTTTCCGCGGTTTACGGAGAAAAACCTTCCTCGTTTACATAGACATGTTCATATTCCGTCCGAAAACCGAAAGAATGAACATGTTCTATGTTTTTCAGACCGCCAGCGGTCTGAAAAACTGCCGGGTGGAAAGTCCGTGCACTGGGGACCGCTGCACGGATTTTCCATTAAGGTCCGTGTAAAGGTTTTTCAGCCGGTGTGCAGCCGGTTTTCATAACTGAGAACCAGCTTAAAAACTGTGCCATGGTGAAATGGCCTTAAGGTTAACTCCTTAAAACTCCTTAAGCAACCCCTAACTCCTCCGACGTCCCATCCAATGTCACTTCCAGATACTATTTGGTGTATGTTGATGTAACAGGAAGTAGTGTTGGACATGACGTCCAATGTCCCTTCCGGTTACAATAACATTGGGCCCATGCAGGCTCGGACTGGCCCACATAACGACTCTCACTCTGTATCGTAGCCCATATTACAGGATTTATATAAATATAGATTGCCAGATTTGCTAAATCATACTCAGTGCCCAAAAGTGTCAGTTTTTGCAGTTTTGGGTTCATTAAATTGTATAACAAACCGTCTCCAAATCTCCTATGTGTCAAGGGGGGATTTTGGGCCCCCCAGGATGCAGGCCCCGTAGCAGCTTGCAACCGCCCCCTGCAACTCCTATATCTACGCCCCTACTTGCAAGCTGTCGCTCAACTTTTCCAATTAAGAGTAGCCATTGAAAGGAATTGAAAGTATTTAGCCTCTCATTTTTTTTCTGTCATCTAGAGCCAAATGTTCTTCACTAAGTTGTTTCCACTATCCAGTTACTGTTATGATGGTAATACAGCTTCTCCTCACCCTGTATAGGTATAAAAATTAACCCGAACATCCTTCTCACAATGACTTTATGGGGTTACGAGTTTAGTTCGAGTAGAACCTCGAACCGAACTCACTAAAGTTTAATATTCTAATCGAACTAGAACTTTTTACTACTCGCTCATCTCTATACACTTTAACCATAGCAGCATGCGAACAGTTTACAGACTGTACAGTTTCAGAAATATCAAAAATACCAACACCCTTGGCCCAAGAGCCAATAATCATCCCTTTTTGCAATTCTGATAAATTGCCCCTTTTATCCATGACAGCAGCGAGGGATATGTGTGCAGACAGCTTATCACACACCTTATATACCCACCAAGCCAGCTCACCACACGTGACTTTCTTCATAAACTACCCTCTGCTGATGTCGAAAATAGGAAGTGGTCATATTAATGTTATTTGACTGTGTAATTGTACAATGCATGTAGGTTGTAAAAGAAGTGAGAAAGCATTTCCAGAATTGCCCTATTCTTGAAAGTATTCATGTTCAGTTATTTAAAATGTGGTCTGATTATTTTCTAAATCACAATTATATATAAAAGTAAATGATCCCTTTAATATAATTATACTTTAACAGCAATCACCTCTACCAAGCACACCTTAGAGCTTCAAATCATATTTGCACAATGTTGAGGAGGAACTTTGGACCATTCCTCCCTTCATATGTGATTTAGTTTTTCTTAATTTCTGGGGTGCCTTGTCTGCAGTGCCATCTTCAGTTCAGGCCACAGCATCTCGATAGGGTTAAAGGGGTTGTGTCTCTATGCTGTTTTACAGAGTGTAAGGGATCAGCTCGGTGGTATGGTAAGACGGGACCAGTCTTTAAATCTGTTATTTCAGCCTTAAACAAACAGCAACATAACGTGGGCTTAACTTCAGCCAAACGAAGGAAAACAAAACAGTCTTACACAGTCAGTGTGGGACCTTACAGTCCTGTGTCCAGATCAGGCCTCCAGCCTTCCTTGTCTCCAACTGAGACCGGAGTGTAGTCTGTTCTTGGGAACTTCTGCTGTGCACACCAGCACTCTGCCAGCATCACAGACAATCAAATCACTTCACCCACCTGAGCTCCAGGCTTACATACAGCAACCAAATCGGCTGGACCCTGAAGATGTGGAGCAGTCACCCACCCAACTCTATGACTGCTCCTGTGAAAACCAGACCCAGACTATTTGCTCTGCAAGCATACTAACAAAAAAAACATGTGTCAGCAACCTACCGCCGCCGACACATGAAATGACTGGTTTTCACCTCACCAACGCCAGGGTCCTTGGTGACTACATATCTCCTGGTCCACCACAATCCCTCTTAGTCCTCTTAATACCCCCCCCCCCCACCTTCTGCACAAGGCCTTGGTTATGGCACCTTTACCATCAAGCAGTGCAACACCCTTGAACAGGGCTCTGCCTTACCTGTAGCTTCCCGCGCCTATGTTCTCTACCGAGAAGTTAAATCTTGTATGTCCAAGAACCAGCGGGTGGACCCGAGCATGTCTTCCCTTTCTTCTCTCCATAGCCATCTTGAGAGGGGTAATGATCCGACCCATCTAAACCTGCGCCCAGATGTAGTAACGCAGGGAAATCCAGGGCCCACTTAATGGAGGCACTCTTTCTCGATTATCGAGTATTTCATTCTCTGCCGTGGGACAACTTCCTACTCAGATAGCTTACCGGGTGCTCTATTCTCCATTTACTACCTTTGACAACACAGCCCTGAACCCCGCATTCCGACCATCTGTCTGAACCACAAATTCCTGGAAAAAACCGGCAACCAACAGAGGCTGCCTACAGAGCTGCCTTGTTTTTTTGAAAGGCCCCCCTTCAGCATCCGGGACCAGTTTAACGCGCTGACATGGCTCCTTTTGTCAGGTTCGGTGAGGGTAAACCCGCTTATCTCTGCGAAATTGGGAATGAACCGTCCTATAGTAAACCCACAAATTACCCAGGAAACAAGACCGAGCCTTTTTGTATCTGGGACGGCCAGCTTTGATGGCTTCCACTTTATTGAGTTGAGGTTTGAATCACCTCTCGCCCCACGATGTACCCTAATGTACCCCAGGGCCTTTTCTTCCATACCCAATGGCCGACTTGCTGGTTAACCTTGAAACCCGCCTTCCATTAACGCCACCAGGACAGCCTGAACCCTTAGACAGATGACTTTCCAGTAACTGACAAAAATGAACTGTCATCCAGATAGGTTGCCTGCATATTTCCTGTGGGGACGCAACAACCCGATCCAAGCCCTCTGGAACGTGGCTCCCCCTGTAAGCCAAAGGCATCCACATACTTGTAAAAGAACCCTTCAGCTGGAGAACCGGTCTTCTCACCTAGCCCCATGATAATGAATCTGTCTGCCCAATACCCTTTGGGAAATATACCAGGATCCAGTTCGTGATATACCGACTGGACCAGTCTCCTAACAATTCACTACCCGGGGCATGGTGTAGGCATCTAACCTTAGACACCCTCGTTTAGTTTACGATAATGTACAACAAAATCGCCATTCCCCATTGCATTTTTCGGGACAGACTAAGGGACAAACCACCCACATTTTGATTCCTCGATACCCCTAGGCAACATCCTTTGACCCATGGCCGTCTTTAACAGCACCTAAGGGCCCCTGGGTCAGATAGGTATACTGGGCCCCCCCCCCCCAAAAAAAAAAAAAAAAACTAACCCAAGAAAACCAAATAAAAACATTTACCAGCTCCGGTCACCATTACAAGACAGAGACCCACACCACTGATCAAGTAAAATAACCGCTGACAAGACCATGGACTCACCGGATGACGTCCTCTCGAGTGTTCTCTGGAATCGTTCTTTTTCCCCCTTTTCCTCGCCTTCCGCCCAAACCCGCCAATGATTTGTCCCCCCCCCAGCTGTCCCTGGGGAATGTAACACAAAAAAACCATTTACAAACCCCACTTTAAACAGCACTTCGCTTCCCATTCCCACCTCTGTTATGGGGCCCCCACATTTAGTAAGTAGGTAGTAATGCTTCCCACCCCTTAAGTAGGTCGGGGATACAGGCCCACCCGTAGGTAGATTTTGCTGCCCCCTGTAGGGAGGTTTTTTTAGCCCCCCATAGAATTTTAGGGCCCCTCCTTTATTATCCCCCCATAGATATGGACATAATTAGGGAGGGAGGGGGCCGTAATTATCAGGCCCGGGCCCCCGTAATTACCCGGGAGGGCCATTTAAATTTGGGCAGGCAGGGGGCCCGTAAAATTTGGGCAGGCAGGACCGGTTAATGCTAGGCAGGGCTTTTAATGGCCAGGCAGGGCCCAGTATATAGCCGGGCGGGGGCAGTAAGTCCAGAAGGGCAGTATATCCCAGGCGGGGCAGTATATAGCCACAGGGGGGTAAAGCCACAGGGCGGGTATATAGGGGGGCCGGGGGTGTATATAGGGGGCACGTATATTTAGGGGGGGCATATACGCCCAACGGGGCAGTATAGGGGCCAGGCAGGGCAGTAATAATAGGCGGAAATAAGGGGCAGGCAGGCATATATAGCCGGGCAGGGCATATATGGCAGGGGGCATATAGGGCCACAGGGAGATATGGCCACAGGGAATATAGGGGAGGCGGGGCTATATGGCAGTTTTAAAGGGTGGTAGGCAGGGCAGTAATGGGCAGACAGGCAGAATAGGGCGGCGGGGGCCCCAGTATAGGGGCGGGCAGGCATATAGGGGGCAGGCGGGGGGATAATACCAGCAGGCAGGCAGTATTACCACGGGCAGACAGTATTTTTAAAAATAAATAAAAAATAAAAAATGTTACTCACCTGTTTTCCTTTCCTCTTCCCACTCCGCCCGGGGCCGGTGGCCCTCACAGTAAAGTGGGGGCCGGGAGCGGGGCGCGCGAGACTCATCACATCGGCCCCCTCCCCCCGGCTCCTGGGGGCTAAAAACAGGCAAAGACCCCGTTTACCTCGGCCCTGCCCCGACCGCGCGGGGCGGGGTGGGCCTTTTGGGCTGCATGGTGATCTGCCCGGGCCGCACGAGGGAAGGAGGGGGGGACCCAGCGGGGGCCGGGACCGGGGCCCCCCAGGGGGGAAAAACCCCCCCCCCCGGGACGCTCAGAGCCCGCGGGCCCAATCCCGGGTGCCCTCGGGCAAAAACCTGGCTGTCGCTCCATGGGGAGGGTGGCCCTGCCCGGAGGGGCCCCCCGAATCGGGGCCCCGGGGGATGCCTCCTGGCCCAATGGGGAAAAGACGGCCCGTTTGGGCCTCCTTCCCCAATATCCCCCTGCGACCCCCGGCCCGTTTTGGGGTTTTTAAAATTTACCCTTACCGGGGGGCAGTGATTATTCGCTCGACTATGTGGGTTTGACCTGGGATTCTGTAAAAAATCTTATTCTGTAAACAACTGTTTACACGCGCTTCTAAAATGGCACGGGGTTTTCCCATTTGGGGACCCTCCTGGGCCACAGCGCAGGGGGCTTCTAAAAGGGCCCCTATCTTTCCGGGGTTTTAACAAATTCAAAAAGATACATTTGGTAGGGCTTCCTTGCCGGGTTGGTGTCCCCCTGAAATTTCACTTCGCCCACTTTTCGATACCTCATAGGGCCCTTCCCTTTTTGGGGAAAACTTCCTTTCTACGTGGGTCCACACCAAACTGGGTCTCCCGGTTAAACTCCTAGAGGGGCCAACCTATTATAAAACCCTTTCCTGGGCCTCTTGGCCTAAAGAAATCTCCTTCACAATGGGCATCCCCTGGCTATCCTCTCCCATCGGGGAAAAATTACTCTTTTACATTTAACGGGGGACCCCCCTTTCCGGGTCCCCTTTGGGCAACACCCAAACATCCCCGGGGGTGTCTGCCATATAACAACTCAAGGGGGAAAACCGGGGATGCTTGGGGGCCCCCCCTGAGGAAAACGGGGTGGGGGTATAGAAAACCCAGTCTCGACCACCCCTTTTAAACACTCATTTTTAACATAGCCTTCAAGTCTTTTTAAAACCGTTCGCCACCCTCTGTTTGGGGGGGGTAACCGGGGTGGGAGCGGGGGAACTTTCAACACCTTACAAGCCGGGCATCACCCTCGACAAACGGGCCCCCCTGACAGTCAAATTCCTTATATCCCCAACCCCCGGAAAACCCTCTGAAAAAAACTCCTTGGCTCTCCCCTTGGAGAAGTATTTCGAGTGGGACGCCTCGGGTACCGGGTTGCTAATCCCCCAACCGGGATATACTTTGTCCTCTTGGCTGACTTCCCCAGGTCCACCAAACCGGGCAATTCTATCAAAGTCACTCAATAATGGAAGGGATAGGGGGCTGCGAAGGGGGCTCCCGGAGGTGATCTGGCATAGGGGGAAAACTGCAATACCCTAAAGGGTTGGGTGAAGCCCCCCAATAAACCCCTTATCTCTTTTCCGGTCTTCTTGCCCCCAATGCCCCCCTAACACATGGGGAATGGCCCGTCTATCACCATTTTCCGTAAGTTTAGGACAGGATTTTTTCACCAAAACTCATCCTGATTTTTTACCCGATATAGCAACCCCGTTCAGGGCAAAAGGGGGTACCTCTTTTCCACCCCGGGCCCCTTGGGGGAACCCCATTTACTAGCCCCAACACAAACTTCGGGGGCCCCTCCCAAGGTCCATTTGGGATTGGGGCCAAACCAAAGTTTTTTCCCTGATCCCTCCAAGTGGGGGACCCCTCATCAGGGGTTCCCCTCCATTATCCCCAGCAACCAGACGGGGGAAAATCCTGGTCACCCCTGATCAGCGACCCCCCCGGGGCAGGGGTCCTTGGGGCCTCCTACGGGGCAACTTTCCGTTAGACCTTTCCCACAGATGCCAGAAAGGGGAAAACCCTGCCCGAGATAACATCATCATAAATTCGACCACCCCCCCCTGGGGTACTTTAAAAACTCCCGCTCCGTTTCTTGGTACCTGGCCCTATACCCTTAGTTCCCCTGAATACATAACACCTACTTTCCCCCCCCTGGGATCAACTCATTTGTAACAGGGCGAGGGGACTTACCAACTCCCTGAGTCCAATAGTCCTGACACCAAACCCATTGCCGGGAGTTGGCGAACTGGGCCCTTCCCGTGCAGGGACCGCACCACATGCGGTTAAAAACACAAAAACGCCCCCCCTCGACATCCATGGTTCCGAGTATGGGGGACTGGGGTACCCTATGTCCTGGGGGATGGGATCCCCAACAAACCCCCTCCCGGGCCCCCCCCCCCTTTTCAAGGGGTCTGGTCCCACCCTGCCTTTAGGGGGACCCTTTTGAGGGGGGGGGCCCGTTGCCTGCCTCTCGGGTCTCTCGCTTTCCCCTAACAGCCTTTCCCCCCCTCAGGGGTCTAGTTCTCAGCAGTGTAAAATGTTCCACCAACCCACCAGACACCCGCTGGGGGTCCCCTTGGGGGGCCCCCCAGGTCTGGTAGGGCTGGGGACGAAGTATGAACCATCCATGCTATCGTTCTACCACTCCTGGGGGACACACTCCCGGCTGCAGCCATTCTGCCCAAACCCGGTGTAACAAATAAACATCTGGGGAAAGTGGCTGTCTGTACAATAGGTCCAGTGTGACCCCGGGCCGTACCGTAATAACCCCAAATGTGCCGATTCTGCTTTTCAATTTTTGGGTACTCGTTTTTATCCGGAGGGCAAGGTCACAAAAAGCTTTTTTTTCTCCGGGTTTGAAATGGGCTAAACCTCTGCCCATTGACTTTTGGGAGCTGTTCTTTTATTTAAACCAACCGCCAAACCCGGTGAGGTAAACCGACTCCTCCTCCTTGTCTTTTTGCAATGCTTCCCCCACGCCCCCCTTTTTTGGGATTGTGTTGAAAGTCACTGGAGGGGCCCGGCTTTTCCCGGGGCCCGGATATCCCCATCACCCGTTCAATCACAACCAGGGGGGCCCTGCTAACCCTCATGGGGTTCCATATGAGCTTGCGTTGCTGCCCATGAGTTGCGTCCTGATTGCTGCTGCATTTGCAGACCTCTTTATGGGTTGCTGCTGTTGAGCCAGGGCCCCTCTGGGGCTGCTGCTGCCACTAATCTCTCCCCCGTGCATTTGCTTGCACTAGGGTTTAATTAGTTCCCCATGGGGGATGTTGGGAACTCTTGCGGGTTCCCAGAATTACTGTGTCCAAACAAAAAAGCACCAGCACCACACAGTCTCCTTTGCCCAAAACCCTGCCTATTTGCATAAAAAAAATGTAGGCGTCCCCCTTTTAAATTTTCGCTGCTGTGTTCTAGGCACGTTTCATGCACCACAACTTGGCCAAATCCCATTACATACCCCCACCAATTGTAAGGGATACTTGGTAGGGAAACGGGCCATCTTTAAAAAACGTTTTGGGAAACAGGCTTTTTTTTTTTAGCTTAAAAAAACGCAACATAAACGGGCTTAACTTTCAGCCAACGACGGAAAACAAAACATCTTACACACTTGGGCACTTGGCTTTTCACACGGTTTAAATTCGGGGGGAAATTTTGCCCCCAATTACCCGGAAAGGGGGGGGGCGGGGGGCGGGGGGGTTTAAAAGGGGCCGGCCCCTTTCCCGCCCATAACTATCACTGCTAGCGGCGCGTATACCCGCTGAAAGTGCATGTCAATTATCTCCCCCCCGGCCTTCGCCCGGCGGGGGGGAGGAGACGTAATCCATAGTTCTCATGGAACTGGAATACCCTAATAATGGGCCGTTTTTGCCCCTAATTGGGGCATTCGGCGCGTAAAATTTCGGACCGAAATACGGCCCATTTTAAGCCGTGGAACATAGCCTTACAGTCCTGTTCCAATAGGGCCCCCAGCCTTCCTTGTCTCCAACTGAGACCGGCGTGTAGTCTGTTCTTGGGAACTTCTGCTGCGCACACCAGCACTCTGCCAGCATCACAGACAATCAAATCACTTCACCCACCTGAGCTCCAGGCTTACATACAGCAACCAAACTTTGGCCTGGACCCTGAAGATGTGGGAGCAGTCACCCACCCAACTCTATGACTGCTCCTGTGAAAACCAGACCCAGACTACTTGCTCTGCAAGCATACTAACAAAAAAAAATGTGTCAGCAACCTACCACTGCTGACACCTGAAATTACAGGTTTTCACCTCACCAACGCCAGGGTCCTTGGTGACACATATCTCTAGTCCACCACAATCTCTTCTGTCCTCTTACAAGAGCCACAGCCAGCTTCACAATCACGCTTCCAGGTCAGGCTATTGGTGGTTTTATAGCAGTGATTGGCATATCAACTCTGCTATTCCTAGCTATTGCTGTTACGGTGACATGAGTGCAGGAGGTTTATAATATGTAGTGCACAAGGCTACAGAGCTCTAAGCACATGTCCCCACGGCAGGTTTTTCAGTTTTACAGATGGTTTTGTAAACCGCCTGTAAACTTACTGTCAACCTTTTTCAGTGATTTAAATAGTCCACATTGCGGGGATTTTCCGCCGGACTTTTTTTTACTAAAAACTTAGAACATAAATATGTCAGTGGTTGAGGGGGATGGGCGAATCTGCAAACCGCAGACAGAACCGTCCCCCAAAAACAAGTACGCGATGTCAAAATACCGGCCGAATTCAGCTTCTGGGTGTGGGAAAGATGCAGCCTGGAATCCAAAACTCCCTACCTATTGATGTCTATGGAGATGAAAATGCTATCTAACTAAGAGTGGTCTGTACAGTAAAGAGAGTGAGCTGAAAATGGCATTCACAAGGCAATAAAGTGAAATATATATAACATGGTCATGTGATTTTAGCAGCCAATGAGAGCCCCACACCTCAGCAGTGACGTTTTTGACACTTTTCTGTGCTCTGCACTGATTGGATGGCCGCCAAAAGTGCAGAAAGGTGATTGGATGGCCGCCATAAGTGCAGAAAGCTGCTGAAAACGAAACTGAAAATGGCGTGTCGAACTAGAACTTTTCTCAAACGAACAGTAAAATGTTCGGTCCGGGTTCTAAACATTCGAGAAGTTCTACTAGAACTTAACTTTTCTAGAACAGTTCAATCAACACTAAAAGTGTATCATGAGTGGACAAATTGGGCCATTGTGAATAAGCGATGAGGAAACTGTGGGGCACCATGTGCCATTGATGTGGGAGGAAAACATCAGCTACGAGGGTGTTTGAGGGACTGACACGCAAAAGTGGTGCACTTCACCACCAAAATGAACCAGGAACTACCAGACGTGAAACTGAAACAACAGTTCAGCACATCCTGCTACATTTGGGGCTCTGAAGCAGATGGATGGTCATTGCACCCCTGCTAACAAGGTTACATCGTCAGAAAGGCTCCTATTTTCACTGAAGTATCAGAATTGGACCTTCGCTAATTGGTAAAGGGATACCTTCTCCGATGAGTCACGTTTTCTGCTTCATTGAATGGGTGGATTTGAGCATTTCTGGCGAGTAACAGAGGACAAACATCCTGCAACCATCGCTGGAAGAACGCTAGCTGGTGGTGGCAGCGTTATGGCCTGGGGAATGTTTTTATGGCATTCTTTGGACTCCATATGTTAGACTCTCTCAACTGATTTGGGTATGAATCCATCCTTGCAGATTATGTACACCCAGATGTACTGTTGGCCCTTCCTGGCGCAGATTGGATCTTCATGCGACATGTCGCATGGCTAAAAATTTCTGACATTGGATAGAAGAGAATGATCAAGACTTCCAAGTACTACCCTGACCCTCTAACTCCCTAGACTTAAACTCAATTGAGCAACTGTGGAAGCCCCTGGATGGTGGTGTTGGCTCTATGGACCCTCCAGCAGCTGTGGGAGCCCCTGGATGGTGGTGGTGACTCTATGGACCCTCCAGCATGTGTGGGGCCCCTGGATGGTGGTGTTGGCTCTATGGCCCCTCCAGCAGCTGTGGGAGCCCCTGGATGGTGATGTTGGCTCTATGGATCCGTCAGCAGCTGTGGGAGCCCCTGGATGGTGGTGTTTGTTCTTTGGCTCCTCCTGCAGCTGTGGGAGCCCCTGGATGGTGGTGTTGGCTCTATGCACCCTCCAGTAGCTGTGGGAGCCCCTGGATGGTGGTGTTGGCTCTATGGACCCTCCAGCAGCTGTGGGGCCCCTGGATGGTGGGGGTTGGCTCTATGGCCCCTCCAGCAGCTGTGAGAGCCCCTGGATGGTGTGTTGGCTCTATGGCATCCCTCCCGCAGCTGTGGGTGCCCCTGGATGGTGGTGTTGGTCTATGGATCCCTTCAGCAGCTGTGGGGCCACTGGATGGTGGTGTTGACTCTATGGACCCTCCAGCAGCCCGTGGGGCCACTGGATGGTGTTTTGGCTTTATGGATCCTCCAGCAGCTGTGGGAGCCCCTGGATGGTGTTTTTGGCTCTATGGCGCCTCCAGCAGCTGTGTGGTGCCCCTGGATGGTGGTGTTGGCTCTATGGACCCTCCAGCAGCTGTGGAGCCCCTGGGTGGTGGGTTTTGCTCTATGGACCCTCCAGCAGCTGTGGGAGCCCCGGATGGTGATTTGACTCTATGGCCCTCCAGCAGCTGTGGGCCACTAGATGGTGGTGTTTGGCTCTATGATCCCTCCAGCAGCTGTGGGAGCCTCTGGATGGTGTGTTGGCTCTATGGACCCTCCAGCAGCTGTGGGAAGCCCCTGGATGGTGGTGTTGGCTTTGGCCCCTCCAAGCAGCTGTGGAACCCCTCGATGGTGGTGGTGGCTCTATGGACCCTCCAGCAGCTGTGGGAGCCCCTGGATGGGGTGTTGGCTCTATGGCTCTCCAGCAACTGTGGAACCTCTGGATGGTGGTGTTGGGCTCTATGGACCCTCCAGCAGCTGTGGGGCCCCTGGATGTGGTGTTGGCTCTATGGCCCTCCAGCAGCTGTGGGAGCCCTGGACGGTGATGTTGGCTCTATGGACCCTCCAGCAGCTGTGAAACCCCCTGGACGGTGATGTTGGCTCTATGGACCCTCCAGCAGCTGTGGGAGCCCCTGGATGGTGGTGTTGGCTCTATGGACCCTCCAGCAGCTGTGGGTCCCCTGGATGGTGGTGTTGGCTCTATGGACCCACCAGCAGCTGTGGGAGCCCCTGGATGGTGGTGTTGGCTCTATGGACCCTCCAGCAGCTGTGGGAGCCCCTGGATGGTGGTGTTGGCTCTATGGACCCTCCAGCAGCTGTGGGAGCCCCTGGATGGTGGTGTTGGCTCTATGGACCCTCCAGCAGCTGTGAGATGCAGTCAACATGGCTCCAGATATCTGTGACAATCTGCTAAGACCTTATGGAGTCATTCTGCGCCTGTATAGCTGCGGGCTGCCCACAATGGTTATTCTGAATATTTGCTGGTGGTCATAATAATGTGACTCAACTGTGTACAAGTAGGGGAGTAAGTGGCAGCTTTTAAGAGTTATGGTCTAAAACATGGAATTTTTAGGACTTTAAAGAGGTAATCAGTGTCATGACCTTGTCAATGAGTTCCCTATCTGAGCTTCCTGGACCTTTGTAAGTGTGACATGCTGAAGGAGGTGATATGGGGACTAACATGAATCATTGTATTCAGTTTGTGTCTCTAAGGAGGACTAGGGGGGACCATTGTGTCACCAGAAAAGTGGTACATGGCTCATTACATGCTTTCACTTTGATGTGGATGATGCAACAGACGCCAAGTTCTTTTCCTGAGAAATCTGATGCAAGAAGCCTGAGCTTCAATGCAATCTTCAGTGCACGGCCTCCTTTCTGTGTTCAAAACATAATGTACAAATTCAGAGCTGACAGAGAATAACGGATTATCACTCCTAAGTCAGTGAGCCGGATCTGAGGCTCATTAGTAAGCAGAACAGGGATAGGGGGGTAGCTAGGATTTACCCGGGGAAAACAAAATGGAAAGTTGGGGTTTTTAAAAAATGTAAAAGTCAAGGTTGGGAGACTCAGCCCAAGATATTGAGTGATCCATCAGGAAAACCCGAAGGTGTCATCTATAAAATAGTGGTTGTTGTTGCTAAGCAACCTAAAGATTCTCTGTAAACAATAACAATGAAACAATGTTTCCATTTAAATTAAACATTTCTGTCAAGAATACAAAGTTGCCTGATGGTGGAATGTTTTCGAATTAATAGAAATACATTTAATGGTTTGTTCACTAAAAGGGATTGTTTTTAGTAAAAAACTTGCAAAAACAAGTCCTTTGCAATTATTCCTTAACAGTGCCCTCCCTTTTTGAGATTAACCCATTGTATGAGCGCATCAGCCCCTGGGCAAGGGGTTTTTTTTTGGGGCGGGGGGGGGGGGGGGGGGGGCGGGGGGGGGGCGGGGGGGGGGGGGGGGGGGGGGGGGGGGGGGGGCCCCCCTAAACAGACCTGTTTGGGGTCTCCCCTTTTGGCTGCCAAAAACCTTTTGCTAATAGCTACCGACTGTTTCGAACCCATATCCCCCTTTGGGTAGCCCCCGGGATCCCCCAAAAAAGCCCCCCCGGGAAACCCTTTCGCTCTCTTAATTTTCCCACACTTTGCTAACAAACCTTTTTCTCTCTCTGGGCTCCACCTGGTTTCTTAGTTTTCCCCTTTGTTCGAAATCTCCCCATTATTTACCCACCTGGTTGTATAGCTACGACTGTTCGATCTCTCATGAAGGTGCCAGCACGGGTTTGCATAGCTAAATTTGGGCTTCTAAACAGCCTAGAAAAGACAGTAAACACACCCCTGAATTCAAAATGAAACCAAGAAAAACGGGAAAGAGGAAGAGGAACAATGTAGTGAGACAACCCCTTTAATGTCTTTGTTCTCTAAAAAAACAAGAAAAAATACTTTCACTTTGGGGCCCTTTTCCCCATGACTATAGGAAAAAAAAATACATGGTATGGTTATGGAACGGCCGTGATGCATACAAGAAACATTCCTCCAAAATGGCGCTCCAAGACAAGAAACTGAAATTTGTGTAACCAGGCACTTTAAGGGGCATAGGTCTTGTCTGCATAAAGGCTGCGCCACAACCATGTCACGTGCTCTTACCTTATGTCATCACTAAAGAGTTAGTCTGGGTTTGAAAGCCCATTAGCCTGGGGCTACAAAAAGCATCAGAGGAGGATCCTTTATGTCCATAGATTACATAGCCCCTTGACTTTAGTATGAATGTAGTACTCAATTTCACCTGTGGAGGTGCTGCAATTCAGTTAAATCTTTCCTGCAAGGTTCTTCAACAAATTAGAGCTGAATGCCAGTGGACAAAAATGGATTATTCTTTTGGGTTTACAGGTGAGTAGCTAAATAGGGGCAGCACCTTTTTCACATAAAAAAAAATTTTTTCATAGCCATTCTGAAAAATTGTCCCACATACACAACTAAGCCTTTTTCTATACAGAAGGGAATACATGGGAAAAGGTTTTACCCCGGTTATGATGTGGACAAGAAGCACATCTATGTGATTTAGTAGACAAAAAATTTTTACAAAAATTGGTGGCCCTTTTCTCTCTGGTGCAAAAAAAAAAAAAACCCCTCAAAATTTTCCCCCCCTACAAAAGGCTGGAATTATACAAAAATAAGTTTAAGGGGTATTACAAGGGGAGGTTTTTTGGGACCCATTCCCAAAAAAAAAAATGGGTGAGGTCCCAGGGATAAGGCCAAAACCCCTTTCTACTTGATGGCCATGTCCTATCAATATGCCATCAATGTTTATGGTGGGAACACCCCTTTAATGAAAGATACAATACCCGTCCGTATAAAGGGGGACTATTGAAGATAACAATTTTGGGGGAACAATATTGTATCATGTTTATTCAAACTGGCTTCTATTTTTAAATTTTGCTATCTGTACTATAGACCCATGATCCTATGTATGTATATGCACATTTTTTTTATTTGATATAATTATCATTCATCACATTATTTCTACATAGGGGTTTATTTATGACTTATTCATTTAATCCAACATATGGTTGACACATTTGCACTTTAGCACATTTGTTCCTTATATCTATTTAATAGTGTTTGATTTTTTTTGTGTATATTTTACTATGTGGATATGGATCTTGGTAGTTAATTGTATTTATATGAATTATTTTATGTTAAACCCTTTTGATATGTGTTAATCCCCATTATCGGCTTTTCTTTTATAAATTTTTTTATGGTGATTTTAAATTTTTTGGAGTAATAAAAAAAATTTTTTATTAATTTGATTCTTTCTGACTATTGCTGTTGATAAATTGGTATTGAGTTGGTCAGTGGTTAGTTACTATTTGTTTTTTTCTTTTGTATTGTCCTGTATAAAGGTTGGTGTACAAGTGTAGTAACTACTTTATCAATGTCTATGATCTCTGATGGACAGTGATTGCTCCTGTATATAGTCACCAGAAACCACACCACAAATCTCTTGCACATGGGAAAAAAGGGGTGCTTTGGGTAATTGTATATTTTTTTCCATAGCTGGGAAAATCAAAACAATAAACTATCCAAGACTGTAAGTGCCCAAAAAAAAACCTGTCCATTAAATTTAGGTGATATCTACCCAGTCAGGTTTGGCTGTGAGAGGCATCTACAGATGTAAGAAAAAGTAAGTTGGATTGATTTCTAATAAACTGTGGCCTGACTGTTATCAATTACAGACCAACACAACCTAACTAGACAGTCGTACTGTTCATGTCTTTCATTGAGCAAATTAAAGTGGTTTCTTGTTTTGGACAATACCTATCTGGAAGTCCCTGGACAATAAGCTGATCACAAAGTTTTCCCCTGCTGGGCCCACAGCAATTCGGGGGGGAGGGGAGGGTAGCGCCGATTTGCGCTACAGCCGCTCCGTCTCCGCTTTCAGCTACAGCCAGCGGGGCGGTGCTGGGGGGGGGGCCACGCTCCCGGCTCAGCTGCGCTGCGATCTACTTACATGAGCCCTGGGCGCACTGTTGCCGGAGCCGGGCCCGCCTCCTCTCTGTCTGTGGGCGGCGGGATGCAGAATAATTTGAATCCGCGCGGCCCTCCCCAAAGGGGGCAGGGGCTTCACGGATTCAAACTGTTCCGCATCCCGCCGCAGGGAAGAGAGCAGCGGCGGCGACAGAGAGAGGAGGAGGAGGTCCCGACTTCGGCTACAGCGCACATGTAAGTAGATGATTTGCCACAGTGCGCAGCTGAGCCGGCCGGGACCTCCTCCTGAAGGGGTGCCCGGCCCTGGTCTATGCTTTCAGGGGGGCGGGCTATGCCTACAGGGGGGCCTTAATACTGGGGGGGGGTTATGCCTACAGGGGGGGCCCTAATACTGAGGGGGGCTATGCCTACAGGGGGGCCCTAATACTGGGGGGGGGGGCTATGCCTACAGGGGGGCCCTAATACTGGGGGGGGGGGCTATGCCTAAAGGGGGGCCCTAATACTGGGGGGGGCTATGCCTACAGGGGGGCCCTAATACTGGGGGGGCTATGCCTACAGGGGGGGGGCCCTAATACTGGGGGGGTACTATGCCTAAAGGGGGGGCCCTAATACTGGGGGGGACTATGCCTACAGGGGGCCCTGAGGGGGGGGGAAACTATGCCTACAGGGGGTCCAAATACTGGGAGGGGACTATGCCTACAGGGGGCCTGAGGGGGGGGCAATGCCTACAGGGGGCCCTAATTACTGGGGAGGGGGCATGCCTACAGGGGCCCTAATCTGGGGCGGGGGGCTATGCCTACAGGGGGGCCCTAATACTGTGGGAGGGGCTATGCCTACAAGGGGCCTTAATACTTGGGGGGGGGACTATGCCTACAGGGGGCCGTAATACTGGGGGGGGAACTATGCCTACAGGGGGCCTTAATACTGGCGGGGGGGAAACTATGCCTACAGGGGGCCTTAATACTGGGTGGGGGGAACTATGCCTACAGGGGGCCCTAATACTGGGGGGGGGAACTTTGCCTACAGGGGGCCCCAAAGACTGGGGGGGGGGACTATTCTGCCTACAGGGGGTCTCTAATCTACAGGGGGGGGACTATTCTGCCTACAGGGGGTCTCTAATCTACCGGGGGGACTATTCTGCCTCAAGGGGGTCTCTAAACTACAGGGGGGGGAACTATTCTGCCTACAGGGGGCCTCTAATCTACCGGGGGGACTATTCTGCCTACAGGGGGTCTCTAATCTACAGGGGGGGACTATTCTGCCTACAGGGGGGTCTCTAATCTACAGGGGGGGGGGGACTATTCTGCCTACAGGGGGGTCTCTAATCTACAGGGGGACTATTCTGCCTAAGGGGGTCTCTAATCTACGGGGGGGGGACTATTCTGCCTACAGGGGGTCTCTAATCTACGGGGGGGGACTATTCTGCCTACAGGGGGGCCCTAATCTACAGGGGGGGGGGGACTATTCTGCATACAGGGGGTCTCTAATTTACAGGGGGGGGACTATTCTGCCTACAGGGGTCTTAATTTTACAGGGGGGACTATTCTCCCTACAGGGGGGCCCTAACTACAGGGGGGGGACTATTCTGCCTACAGGGGGTCTCTAATGTACAGGGGGGGGGACTATTCTCCCTACAGGGGGCCCTAATCTAAGGGGGGGGGACAAATTCTGCCTACAAGGGGGCCCTAATCTACAGCGGGGGGACTATTCTGCCTACAAGGGGGCCCTAATCTACAGCGGGGGGACTATTCTGCCTACAAGGGGGCCCTAATCTACAAGTGGGGGGGGACTATTCTGCCTACAGAGAGGCCCTAATCTACATGGGGGGGGGACTATTATGCCTACACTGGGACCCTAATCTACAGAGGACCCTATTCTACCTACAGGGGTGGCCTAAACTACGGGCCCGGGGGCCCGAAGCTACCTACGTCCCCCAAGCTACCCCAGCTACTGCCGTGGTGGATGCTTAGCTACCGCCCGTGGGCCCCGTTGTTACCTACATACCGACTGAGGGAGCCCCATAATTACCAGGGGGTAATTCTTACCATTTGGGCCATTATAAATGGGGGAGTTTGTACATGGGGGGAGGGGCACTCAGTTGGGAAAATGAAAAAAAAAAAAGTGAGGAGTCTCAGTTGTTTTTTGTTGTAAATTTACGGGACGAGTGGGGGCGGAGGACGTCATCATGGAGGTCTGGACCGAAATGAGAAGACAAGACCCAGTGCACGACGCCTCAGACAAGACGTCAACTGAGAGGCGCTAAATGTAAGTAAACTTTTTGCAGGCACCTGTGTACCTGGTTTCTACCACTATAGGGTCACTTTTATGGAGGAAAAATTGGTTTTGGTGTGATGGTTTATAATCACTAGCAGTATGGTGGTATTATTCAGTATTGTTATGTTGGAGATATGTGGTGATGATGTGGTGGTATTATTAGGTGCTTGTATATTGTTGTTTTGTGATATTGGTCTTGGTATACTGGTTTAGTCAATAACATGTATGGTGGGGCTAAGTCAGTAATTTGGGTGTGATAGGTGGGGGTATTATTTTGAATTTATATAGTGTGGCTTGGCTATATTGGTCTGGGTATACTGGCGTTGGTAGTTCCATTATAATGGTGACAGGAGGAGGTATGTGCTGGGCCTTGTATAATCGAGCAAGGACTAAGTCCAAAAACAATGGCACAATTGCATTTTTTTTTCTTGTGACCCCCAAATTTTTTCTTGTGACACCCAATTTTTTATTTACATTTTTCTGGTGTGGCGATGGTTGTGGGATGGGTGCGGCTCTGTCGGGACGGCCGGCAGGGCTGCCGATAGGGGGGTACAACCAGTACTCCCGTACCGGGCCCGGGCCAGAATTTGAAGCAATGGGGGGCCGCCGCCGTCGGCAGGTACCGTCCCCTTGCTTCATTATATGGGGAGAGAGAAGAGGCCGCAGGCCTATTCTCCCTACCATTATATATCCCCCAAAATGCGGCCCGGGTGCTGCAGGGCTCGGAGCAACTAAGGGGGAGAGGAGGGGTCCAGCGCTATTGAGGGGGAGGGGCCCGGTGCTGTGGGTCACGCTGCGCACCATCTCTATCATTTAACTGTAACTTACTACTTCATAGCGCAGCAGCTCCTGACTGGACGGCCCCTCCTCCTTCCGCTGGCCGTTTGGGGAGGAAGCGCGGTCATTTGAATCAGTGAGGCCCGCCCCCCGGGCCCAAGGAAGGAGGGGGGGCCGCCCAGTCAGGAGCTGGCTGCACTATAAAGTAGTAAGTTACAGTTAAATGATAGAGATGGTGCGCGCGTGACTCGCAGCGCCGGGCCCCCCCCCTCAATAGCGCTGGACCCTCCTCTCCCCCTTAGTTGGCCCGGGCCCCTGCAGCGCCGGGCCACTTAGCAATCCTGTGGGGGCCCCATAAGGCCCCTGTAGTTTTTTGGGGCTCCCATAAGGCCCCTGTAGTTTGTGGGGGGGCCCATTTAAGGCCCCTAAATTTTGTGGGGCCCCTGAAGGTTGTGGGGGCCCCATCAAGCCCCTAAATGTTTTTGGGGGCCCCCTGAAGGTTTTTGGGGGGCCCCATTCAAGGCCCCTGAATGTTATGAGGCCCCCACAAACTACAGGGCCTTAAAGGGGGGGCCACAATAAAACAGGGGCCTTATAGGGGCCCCACAATATACAGGGACCTTATAAGGGGCCCCCACAGGACTGGGAAGTGGCCCAGTGCAACTGAGATGGAGTGGTGGTTCCCGGCGCTAACTGAGGGGAAGAGGGCCCCCTCTGCAAGTCCGCTGTGCGCCATAGTGATCTATTTCAAGGGGGCCAGTAGCGCCGGGCCACTTACCCAGTGCTGTGGGGGCCCCTATAAGGCCCCTGTATATTATGGGGCCCCATAAGGCCCCTGTAGTTTTGGGGCCCCCATAAGGCCCCTGTAGGTTGTGGGGCCCCCATAAGGTTGTTAGGGGCGGGGCGATGGTGTTGACATGGGCGGTGTTGACAGGGGGCGGAGTTGACAGGCGCGTGGTTAACATGGGCGGGGTTGATGGGGGCCCAGGCGTTTTAGCTGTAGGGGGCCCCAAAATTTCTGACGGCAGCCCTGACGGCCGGGGAGGGAGAGGGAGGAGCAGGGGGTTGGGTTGGCCGGGGGGGGGGGGGGGGGGGCCCAGACGCTCCAGCTGTATGGGGCCCCAAAATTTCTGATGGCGGCCCTGTCAAGAGTGACTATGTTTGTTCTATGTGCTCTATATTTGCTCTAAGGAAAGAAAACCTTTTTTTTTCTGGCACAAAAAACTTATAATTTCTGGAAATAAAGAAAACATAGTCCAAAAGGGATTATGTTTTCCATATTGTTCCCTATGGATCCGTTTGGGATAATTTTTTAAGTATCCAAATAGATTCATGTAACGGAGCTCCCGAATGGGGCTGAAATGGGGTGTGTACCCAACCCTACTCCCATAAAGTACAGTGGAGGGTCACAAGTATGCATGGCCACCTCTTCTATATGTGTCTGTGCCAGGGGATTTAGGTACAAGAAGGTACTACCAAATTTTTTGCATACAGTTGCAAAAAAAGAAAGTGAACTCTTCGGAATCGCAAGGATTCTGCATTTAATACTAATTACTTGTTTGATTGTTATTGTCACCATTAAGGACAAACACAACCTAAACTAAACTCTTTTCCGGAATTCAAATGGATGAATACAAAATGCAAAGAGAAACCATAGCTCACCTAAGGGGACGTCTACACGGTAAAGAATTACAGTCGGTCTTTGACGCTGATTCGGATTTTCAAAACCATCAAAAACAGACTGTGAAACCATCCCCATAGACCTCAATAGAAAATCCACATTGTAGTCTTCACGATTTGGATTTTCTGAGGTTGGATTTCAAAACCACCGTTTTTTCTAAAAACATGGAACTGCATCATTCTTCCATTGGATTTCGCTCAGAAACCATCAGAAAGTTTACTATTGAAGTCAATGGGATGGCATGAAACATGACCATAAAGCTTTGTGCGCATGTTTTTGTGCAAATTTTGGCATGGATCCATATCCAAAACCCAATAGTGCTCTATGATGTAAAAACTGAATCCGAAAACCGAGTTAAAAAACTTTGTCAGGTGCAGGGCCTTTCCTAGAGGCGGGCGAGGTGGGCGATCGCCCGGGGCGCCGAGGCTCCCCTCACCCGAGGGGGGCGCCGCCCGCCTAGCCGCCCCGCGGTTAGCCTCTGACTCTGCCGGCAGCTGCATACACTTAATGCAGCTGCTGGTACAGGGAGGAGGCAAGACGGATCGCTCCCCACCTGTCTCCTCCTCTGTATGTATCGGCGCTCTGACTGAGCGCCGATACATACACAGCAGCGTCACAGGGGGCGCACGACTTTCACCGCACCCCCTGCGACGCCGAATCTTGACTCCCATGTGTCCCAGGAGACCCCGGGAGCTGGGTGTAAGCAGCGTGATGACGTCATGCCGCTTACACTGAACTAGTCCCCGGCGCCGCCGCTATACGCCGCCGCCGCCGTTCGTGAGGGTCCTAAGCCGCTACCAGTCGCTAAGCTATCGGCTTAGGGGCTTAGGACCTTGGCGACGGCAGCGGTGGCGGGACTAACTGTATGTGCGTCCGCCGGACGCACATACAGTTAGATGCTTCAGCGGAGCAGAGAGTTCCGCTGGGTAATCTGTGGCCGCGGTAAGGATGCGGCTGTGTGCGGGGCGGAGTGCACGGGCGGTGTGCGCGTCATCTGACTGCCCGCGCGCGGCCTGGTGACGTCACACCGCTGAAGAAAAGAACCAGGGTAAGCAGCGACAGCGGCGGGGAGCGAGGTCATGTAAGTGATGTAAGGGTATTACTTTTAATTAGCGCTATTCAAGCTGGGGGTCTATTATCTACTGTTTTATGTGCAGGGAGGGGGGCTGTTATCTATTGTTATATGCGCAGGGAGGGGGGCTGTTATCTATTGTTATATGTGCAGGGAGGGGGGCTGTTATCTATTGTTATATGTGCAGGGAGGGGGGCTGTTATCTATTGTTATATGTGCAGGGAGGGGGGCTGTTATCTATTTTTATATGTGCAGGGAGGGGGGCTGTTATCTATTGTTATATGTGCAGGGAGGGGGGCTATTATCTACTGTTATATGTGCAGGGAGGGGGGCTGTTATCTATTGTTATATGTGCAGGGGGGGCCTATTATCTACTGTTATATGTGCAGGGAGGGGGGCTGTTATCTATTGTTATATGTGCAGGGAGGGGGGCTATTATCTATTGTTATATGTGCAGGGAGGAGGGCTATTATCTATTGTTATATGTGCAGGGAGGGGGGCTATTATCTATTGTTATATGTGCAGGGAGGAGCTATAATCTACCTACATATGTGCTGTGAGGCCTATAAGCTACCTAAATATACACGTGCTGTGGGGCCTATAAGCTATCTATATACCTGCTGTGGGGCCTATAAGCTATCTATATACCTGCTGGGGGACCTAAACCTGCCTATATACCTGCTGGGGGACCTAAACCTGCCTATATACCTGCTGGGGGACCTATAACCTGTCTATATACCTGCTGGGGGACCTATAACCTGTCTATATACCTGCTGGGGGACCTAAACCTGGCTATATACCTGCTGGGGGACCTAAACCTGGCTATATACCTGCTGGGGGACCTAAACCTGGCTATATACCTGCTGGTGGACCTAAACCTGCCTTTTATACCTGCTGGGGGCCCTAAACCTGCATATATACCTGCTGGGGGACCTAAACCTGCCTATATACCTACTGGGGGACCTAAACCTGCCTATATACCTACTGGGGGATCCATAACTTGCCTATATACCTACTGGGGGATCCATAACCTGCCTATATACCTGCTGGGGGACATATAAACTACACACCTACCTACTGGGAGATATATAAAGTATATAACCACCTACTAGAGGACGTATAACTTACTGGGGGACCCTATTACCTTCACTGGGGGACACATAATTTACTGCGTGTGAAGTCGCTAACAGTCGTTAAGCCAATTGTTAAGGCCTTCAGCTCAAGTCAGTTGATAAGAGTTAGCAATCGACTCCGCGGACTCCAGTCGGTTGTTAAGCCGGTTGTTAAGGCCTCAAGTCGATTGTTAAGGCCTTAGCAATCGACTCCGGGGACTACACTGAACCCCGGCTCCCGGGACCTGGACACGCTGCGGGGATCCTGGAAAAGTGAGTAAGTTTTTATTATTTTAAAATCCTTAGCTACAGGGGGCAGCTGGCTACAGGGGGCAACTGGCTACAGGGGGGGACACTGGCTACAGGGGGGGACACTGGCTACAGGGGGGCAACTGGCTACAGGGGGCAACTGGCTACAGGGACAATTATCATGGCTACAGGGGCAACTGACTACAGGGGAACTATCATGGCTACAGGGGCAACTGACTACAGGGGCACTATCATGGCTGCTGGCGATACTACCTGGTTCCAGGGGGGTATTACATGGCTACAGGGGCAACTATCATGGCTGCAGAGGCAAGTGTCTGGCGACAGGGGCAACTTTCGTGGCTCCTGGGGCTTGTCTGGTTACTGGTGGGTATTACAGGGCTACTGGGGGCTTTTATCTGGTGACGCACTGTTTTGCATGGTGGCGCATTATTTTACAGGGGGGGGGGGGATTTCTTTACCTCGCCCTGAGTGCAATTTAGCCAAGGAACGGCCCTGGTCATGTGGATGCAGCCAAAATGATCCAGGTCTTCAGCCAGCTATATAAACACGGTGCGAGACCAAAATGTCATGTGAATCAAGCCTAATGGAGATTGCTGAGTCAGTGACTCTCTTAGACATAAAGGGCTGTATACACATACATTGCTGTCCTGATTTTGCTTCATTTCAGAGTTAGAGCAGTTTTTATCTCCTGCTTGTGTACACAAGTTTTTCTGGTTACAAACCACCTCTCTCTGCTCTAGCAGCTCTGGCTGGATGGTGACGTCACTCCCTGCTGTGTCTTATCAGAAGCACAGGAGCTTGTTTGTCGTTGTTATTGACAAACTTTAACCTTTCAGAGCTCTGTAGCTTTGTGTCCTGGGTGGATGGTGACGTCACTCCCTGCTGTGTCTTATCAGCATCACAGGAGCTTGTTTGTCTTTGTTATTGACAAACTTTAACTCTTGAGAGCTATGTAGCTTTGTGCACTGCTGCTGAAACCCTTCCACCAGCAACGTACCTGATAGCAGAGCTGAAATGTCACTCACTGCTGTATAACCACCCACAGCCTGAACAGGAAGTTTGGAACATGAAGCTGGCTGTGAAGAGCAGACTCTGTGAAACAGTATGGTGAGAACACCCCTTTAACCCTTTCCCGACATTGGACGTATGCATACGTCCTGACGATCGTGCGGGCTTACAGGCGAGCCGCGCACAATTGCGACATGGGACCAGCGGTATATTACCGCTGGCCTCATGCCGCATCACCCACGGCCGGAGTGAGCTCTGGCCGTGGGTGTTTAACCTGTCATGGTCGCAATAATGAAGCTGCAGGCAGGAGGAGTGAGCTCATTTTGCCTACAATCGGCACAGTAACGGCACTCTGCCCGGCTACTGTTCCACTCACCCAACTCCCCGGATGCTTTCTGAAAGCATCTGGGCTGTCTGGTGATGCCACCATGCCCACAATGCATTGTGGGCATGGTGATTGGCAGTTACCATGGTGACCAGTACACAGTAGTAATGCTGTGTACAGGTCTCTTATTGTAACACAAAAAATAAAAACACGTACACCGCCCTTTTCCCCTTTACAAACGCCAATCGCCCCAAAAAAGATAAAAAATAAATAAACGACCCATATTTGGTATTACCACGTGCGTAACGACCCACCCTATAAATCTGTCACGTTAATTAACCCATATGGTGAACGTCGTAAAAAACAAAAACCAGTCACAGAATTGAGATTTTTGTTTTATTCCCCAGCAAAATAAAAAAGGTTTTTAAAAAAACGTCATAAACTATATAAAATGCTAAAAATTGGACAAATTAAAACATTTAGTTCATCCGCAAAAAAAAAAGGGCCTTTCAACGTCGGGAAATGGGAAAAAAAAAAAAGTTAAAGGCTCTCAGAAGACGCGATGCATAAATATTGTTTTAACCAAAAAAAACACTTTTTTTTTTAAAATGCTTTAAAATAAAAAAAAAAAATATTTAAAATTGGGGATGCTGTAATCCTAAACGACCCAGAGAGTAAAGCTAAATGGTCTTGGAAAAAACTGCAAGGGGGGGGTGTTAAAAATAAAAAAAAAAAACCCTACAGGATTGCAGTATTTTTTTTCACCCTGTTCCAAAAAACGGATTTTAAAAATGATCAAAAAATTTTTCACCAAAAATGTACTCCCCAAAAATTCCCCGCAAAAAAAAAAAAAAAGGCCCCTTTACCAAACCCAAAAAGGTTTCCGTAAAAAAAAAATAAAGGAAAATTTAAAAAAAAGTTTTTATTGGCCCCACCAGGAATGCTGTATTTTGTTCAAAATGCCCCACAAAAACCTTTAAAAAAAAGTGGGTCAAAGTGTCGTATGCACCCCATTTGGTTTCAAAAAAAACATCAACCCCATCCCCCAAAAAAAAGCCCATAAAACAGGTCCGTTTTATAGAAAAATAAAAAAGTTTTGGCTTTTAAAAATTTGGAAAATTTAAAAAACGCTTTTTTATAGCCCAAATTTCTATTGTAAAAAAGAAATAAAACTTTTAAAACTATATTAAAATTTTTTATCTTTGGGAAAATTGTCCCGGGACCCCCAAAAAAAAAATTTACCCTTTTCATTTACCTGCCGGTGAACACTGAAAAATTTTAAAAACCCTAAAAAAAATAACAGAACTGGTTTTTTCCCCCCATTTTCGGGCCCAATTTGCTAAAAAAATTTGGAACCCGGGTGCGCCCTAAATGAGTCCATGAGGGGTGTTGAACCCAAAATTTGGGGGGCAAATTCTGGAAGGTTTCCCCTGTTTGGTATTTTGGGGGGTTTTGCAAATTTTGAAAATGACATCCCCCAAAATCTGCTTTCCCAAAGCTAAATAAAAACCCCCTCCCTTATACGCCCTGCCATGTTTCCCAAACAGCAGTTACCCCCCACATGAGGTTTTCCCCTTGGGAAAAATTTTTAAAAAATTTTTTTTCCGGGTTTTTTTAAAAATTGAAAAAGAAATTGGGTTGAAAAAAAATTTTTTTTCATTTTAAAAGCCTAAGCTAAAAAAATTTGTAAAAACACCGGGGGGGGTAAATATACTGATGCACCCTGGATTTTTTCTTAAGGGTGTATTTTTAAATATGGGGTTTTTTTTGGAGAGTTTATTAAAGTTTTAGCACCTTAGGGCATTGAAAACCCTGAAAATTGGCCCAAAAAAAAAATCTTTAAATAAAAAGGAGATCCCAGGGGGGGTTCCGGTGGGTGTCCTCCTTTTCGGGGTTTTTGGGGTTTGGGCCCCAAATAGCGCCCTAGGGCCAAATGGGAATCTCTGAAAAGGAAAAATCTTGGGAATCAATTTTAAAATTGCATTTCCCGGGTCACTTTTTTTACCTTAATTTTGTGAAATGGATAAAAATTTAAAATCGGAAAAAAAGTGAAAATTTCCCCTCCATTTGCTTTAATTCCTGTAAAAACATTTAAATGGGTTAATTTTTTTTTCAAAATGCTTTTTTTTAATATTTTTAAGGGGGTTGTATTTTCTTTAGTGTTTTTCATTTAGGGGGGGGTTATTAATACGGGGAAATTTCAAAGTAAAATTTTTGAATTTGGACTGGTCCCTAAAAATTTATATTGAAAATTTCTTAAAAAATTTAAAAATTTTACTACAAATTTGAAAGCCCCCTAATTTTGTTAAAAAAAAAAAATTTTAAAAAAAATGTTTGAAACCCTTACAGCGCTTTAGGGTGATTTTAGTTAAAAACCCTATTTGAGTCGAAAAAACTTTGTCTTCACGCAGAAATGTTTAAAGTTTGAAATTGGAAATTTTTTTTTAAAAATTTTTTCACAATACTTTGATATTTTTCACAAATAAAAAAAAGCATTTTTGGGAACAATTTTTTTTTCTTACTATTTTAAACCCAAATGTGTCACGGGGAAAAAAAACCGGGTAAAAGTGTCAAAAATTTTTATTCTACATAAAGTACAGAGGGCCAGATTTAAAAAAAGGGGGCCCTCTTTTCCAGAAAAGGCCAAAACTGGCCCCGGGGGTTTAAGGGGGGGTTTTAAACCAGGGGAGAGCAAATTAAATTTGAGACAGAGTAAACCAAACAACCATAAGAGATGGTTGTTTCTGGGTCCTCAAAGCGGTTGGGCACAAGGAATGGAGTGCGTACTTTTTCATAAAAATATAAGCCATTAACCAATAAAACCTTTAAAAACCCTGAAGGCATTTGTACATTTTTGGTTGTCCCTTTTACAGCAGAAACTCAGAGAGGGTTGGGCATATTTACTTCACCCCTTTTCTATGCGTTACCCATGGGGTTTTCAGGTGTTGTAAGGGTGCAAAAAAAAAAACAATCTCTTTTAAGAAAAAAATGCAAAAAATGGGAAGCCAGCTGTTTAAAGGTTTTGTGGCAGCCTTTAAATTTTTTCAGTCACATTTACAGGGGGGAAAAAGACAAAGGATTACATTTTGTTCATTTTCTAAAAATAAATTTTCCACAAAACTTTCTTATAGCAAAATTTTTCCCCTATTTTTTTCTTTTGGGGGAAGCATCGAAAAGAGCAATCAGAAATCATGACCTCGAGCCTTCCGTGCACGCTATCACATCATTCAAGAATTCAACAAATGGTGGCTCAGACGTTAGAAAAGTTTACTTTTTCAACAATGGGGTCATTAAAAAAAAAAATTGAAAAGGGCAACACAAGCATTTAGGTTCGGCTTAGCTTTTTCCAGGTTTCACTGTGTACAGGGCTCTGTATTAACCCATGGTCCTAAAATTTTAAGCCTTTTTGGGTTTTTTTTGATGGGGAACTGGGGATAATTTTGCAGTGCGGGTTTTTCCTGTCAAAAATTAAACCCGATCCCCCTTTAAAGAATTTTTATCTTTAAGGGCAGTGGGAAACCATTTATTTCTTGGGATCTGCTTTTTAAAAAAAGATTGTTTATATGGGTCAAAATAAATGTGAACAAAATTTTAATTCTTTAAAGGGAATGTTTCATCAAAAAAATGGGCCCTAGTTTAAATCAGTTTTTTTGTTAAAAAAGGGCTAAGAATTTTTGTTTGTTTTTTAATTCTCCAAATCAATATCAATATTTTTTTTTTAAAAACCCAGAAGTCCTGCAGTTTTCATTATGACCACTAGGTCTAATAATAGTCTCTTGAAAAAGCTTATCTCCCACCTTGGGGTAAAGATGTTTTTGATTATATCTTTGTAATATATATATATATATATATATATATATATATATATATATATATACACACACCTTTTAAAGGGGTTTTACCATGAAGGCATTTCATGCCTGGTTTGTCCTGCTTCAGCTTTCAGTGTGTTAAAAAGGGGGTGCGTATGATTTGTTTGAATTGCATATTATGGGCCCAAGAAAGCTTGACATCACCATGGCTTTCCCCACAGTGTGCTCACTTTAGTGAAATAAAGGTCTGTTTATGTAAAAAGGTGTGAGTAGCTACAATGTAGCTCAGTAGTTAGTACTCCTGCCTTTCAGCATCAGGGTCCTAGGTTTTCTCAATGCACATACCTGATTGAGGTTTCTATTTTCCTTTTATTTATTTGCACTGTTTGACTAATTAGTAAGTAATACAGAGGACAGGAGTACAATCACAGCATCCGGGGTTGAACACTCACTCAGCAGTATGTGTGTGATTACTAGAATATACTGGAATAGACCGACAGTAGCTGCCTGAATGGAGAAGTGATATCTTAGCATGTGCCGCCAGGACTGAAGAGCTCTCGTCACTAGTCGTATCTCCTGGAGATGAGCTGTACACTATGGATCCCTAAGGGAGCAGCCAAAACAAAAATGGTGCACAATTTTTAATATTGATGAATGGTGGAAATGTTTATTGTTTAATTTGCAAGCTTCACACATCAATTTTACTTTGTGGTAAAACCCCTTTAAGCCCTTAGATTGCAAAGTGATGGTTGTCATCTTAACATAGGCAGGGTATAATAGGAATGCCATTATTGTATACTATTCTGCAATATAACTCTATTGCAGAACACTGCATAAGTGATTGTGCCTCCCTATTGGTCAAGTACTCTAGAAGGAAAAAAAAAATTTTTTTTAAATATAAAAAAAATGTTTATATATCAAAAGTTCATTGTAACCCTCTTTGCCGTTTTAAAAAGTAAAAAAGTAAAAAGTAAATTTATATCTCCGTGTCCATTAAGTCTGATCTATTAAACTATACTATTTAGCTTCTACAGTAAATACAATAGGAAAAAAGTTAATGCCAAAATTATTTCTTTTTTAGACCCTTCATGTCTCCCAAAAATTGGAAAAAATTGGAACTACATTTCAGCCTGCAAAAAAAACGAGCCCATAATCAAGGTCATGGGCAGAAAATATCAAAATACAAATGTAAAAAATAAAAGTGTTTATTTTTTTAAAAGTATTAAAATGTAAGTAACATTCTAGAATTCTGGTATCACTGTTTGGGCACCATCCCACGGCACAGGACAAATTCAATCAGTATTTGCTCTGTTTTGTGGCCGTGCACATGGCCGCAGGGGAGCGGCTTTTCTCTGCGGTTAGAGGTGAAAAGCACTTCCCCTTCGCAGAGACATGTTCATATTTCGCCCGAAAACCGGGCGGAAGAATGGACATGTTCTATGTTTTTCAGGCGACAGGCAGTCTGCGTAGGTTTTCCATAAACATCCATTTTCAAATTTGTCAGCCGGTTTGCAGACGGTTGTCAAACCCGAAAACCATCTGTAAAATTGGCTGAAAACCCGTGCCGTGGGGACAAGGCCTTAGGGTATGTTCACATGATATGTTGGATCCGCTGTTGGATCCATTTTTAGATTCGCGTTGAGTCCGTGTTTACATACGTTTTTAGATGCGTGTTTGGATCCGTGTTTTGGACCCTAAATGGACCCAAACCCATATCTAACAATGTGCAGTGTGATTTACAGACAAGTGATCGCCAATGCGTGTTTTACATGATGCGTCTTTTGGCTCCATTCTAAGAATTGTCATGTCAATTCTTGATCCGAAAGATGCAGCAGGCGCCCTATTTAAACTATAGGGTGCATTCCTGCTGCAGCCAAAACGTATCCAAACACGCACCTGCGTGTTGGATGCATTTTGGATGCGAGTGACGCAGCGCTTTTGAATCCGTTTTTCGGATCCAAAACGGATCCGACACGCCGTGTGAACATACCCTTATGGTACCGTCCTGCATAATAAAAATTACGTCATATACACTGCACTGTGAATGCCATAAAAAAGAACTGCGCATAACACATAAAAATCACGCAATTGCTTTTTTTTCCTCTTTGCACCCCACAAAGAATATTTTGTTTGTTTTTTTACTACATTACTAGTATATGGTGTGATCAATGGTTGCCTTAAAAGCACATCATGTCCTGCAAAAAAACAAGCCTACTTACATTTATATAGACAGAAAAATAAAAAAAGTTATGGCTCTCGGAAGACGAGGAGGAAAATGAAACGTCAACAAAAATTGCTTTGGTGGGAACGGGTTAAAAATTCTTAGATTTTCACTGCACTGTTCTTATTCTCTTTGCAGAAGACATTATATCATGAAAATTGTTAGCCTGTCCCATTGGAGGAAATAGCAGACATTTCATAGAACTCACCAACGCCTAAAAATACAGACAAGTATCTAGAGAGTGATACAGGATGGGAAAAAATCCCTGAATCCGGAGCAGCCAGTACTCAGCTGAGAAGAATTCCCTTACATTCTTGGCCGCGTTTTACAGCCAAGTTCATGTATTAATACAACTCTTGTTAAGCAATTCAGTGGTTGACTCCGCGCTGCATGTCTGAGATGGCACTTTCCCTATTAGCCCTTGCCTAACGTGAACATGTCAGACAGTGCTTTGTGCTTGCATCGATCCGCAGGAAGCGAGTCAACGCCAAGAACAGCACAGCAGTGACTGATGCCGTGCCTTTATGTCATGATATATGAATGCTATGTTAATTACATACTTGGATCGGTTCATATCGTACATCTGGATTCATATTGGTTCATGTCAATTACTATAGAGGTTTTCTTGGGTTACATTTTGTTGAACAAATATACCTAAAGGGGTTGTCTCACTACAAGGATTGCTTTTTATGTTAAAGATCTTGCAAAAACAAGTCACATTGCAATATGTGTCCATTAACAGTGTCCTACCTATTCCTAAATATCCCCTCTTGTATGGGACTGCATCAGTTCCTCAGGTCGCTATAGCTACAGACCTGTTTGATCTATCCTGATAGGCTGCCAGCACAGGTTGCTATAGCTACAGACCTGTTTGATCTATCCTGATAGGTTGCCAGCACTGGTTGCTATAGCTACAGAACTGTTCAATTTCTCCTGATAGACTGCCAGCACTGGTTGCTATAGCTACAGACCTGGCTTCTACTGCAGCCTAGAAGAAGCCAGAAAACACGCCCCTGAATTCAAAATGAAACCAAGAAAATACGACGAATCAATGTAGTGAGACAACCCCTTTAAATTAGTTTTACACAGTTTCATGATTCCAAATTAAAACTGCTATTCAATCTCTTCTCCATGCTTTACACTGCAGCTCTGCTCTTTCAGATAGAATATGATCATAGAGGTCTACTTTGTAAACATCTTTGCTTGAGCAACATTTTTGCTATTTAAGGCTCTGTCTACACTGCATAGAAAAACGTTAGTTTTTTCAGCGTTTTTCATTTTCTAAAAACGCTGGAAAAATGACTGAAATCAGCTCCCATAGACTCTATAGTAAGAACGTCCCGCTGTCTCCCATAGACTCTATAGTAAGAACGTCCCACTGTCTCCCATAGACTCTATAGTGAGAACGTCCCGCTGTCTCCCATAGACTCTATAGTAAGAACGTCCCGCTGTCTCCCATAGACTCTATAGTGAGAACGTCCCGCTGTCTCCCATAGAATCTATAGTTAGAACGTCCCTCTGTCTCCCATAGACTCTATAGTGAGAACGTCCCGCTGTCTCCCATAGACTCTATAGTAAGAACGTCCCGCTGTCTCCCATAGACTATAGTAAGAACGTCCCGCTGTCTCCCATAGACTCTATAGTAAGAACGTCCCGCTGTCTCCCATAGACTCTATAGTAAGAACGTCCCGCTGTCTCCCATAGACTCTATAGTAAGAAAGTCCCGCTGTCTCCAATAGACTCTATAGTAAGAACGTCCCGGTGTCTCCCATAGACTCTATAGTAAGAACGTCCCGCTGTCTCCCATAGACTCTATAGTAAGAACCTCCCGCTGTCTCCCATAGACTCTATAGTAAGAACGTCCCGCTGTCTCCCATAGACTCTATAGTAAGAACGTCCTGCTGTCTCCCATAGACTCTATAGTAAGAACGTCCCGCTGTCTCCCATAGACTCTATAGTAAGAACGTCCCGCTGTCTCCCATAGACTCTATAGTAAGAACGTCCCGTTGTCTCCCATAGACTCTATAGTAAGAACGTCCCGCTGTCTCCCATAGACTCTATAGTAAGAACGTCCCGCTGTCTCCCATAGAGTCTATAGTAAGAACGTCCCGCTGTCTCCCATAGACTCTATAGTAAGAACGTCCCGCTGTCTCCCATAGACTCTATAGTAAGAACGTCCCGCTGTCTCCCATAGACTCTATAGTGAGAACGTCCTTCTGTCTCCCATAGACTCTATAGTAAGAACGTCCCGCTGTCTCCCATAGACTCTATAGTAAGAACGTCCCGCTGTCTCCCATAGACTCTATAGTTAGAACGTCCCGCTGTCTCCCATAGACTCTATAGTAAGAACGTCCCGCTGTCTCCCATAGACTCTATAGTGAGAACGTCCCGCTGTCTCCCATAGACTCTATAGTAAGAACGTCCCGCTGTCTCCCATAGACTCTATAGTAAGAACGTCCCGCTGTCTCCCATAGACTCTATAGTAAGAACGTCCCGCTGTCTCCCATAGACTCTATAGTTAGAACGTCCTGCTGTCTCCCATAGACTCTATAGTAAGAACGTCCTGTTGTCTCCCATAGACTCTATAGTGAGAACGTCCCGCTGTCTCCCATAGACTCTATAGTAAGAACGTCCCGCTGTCTCCCATAGACTCTATAGTAAGAACGTCCCGTTGTCTCCCATAGACTCTATAGTAAGAACGTCCCGCTGTCTCCCATAGACACTATAGTAAGAACGTCCCGCTGTCTCCCATAGACTCTATATTAAGAACGACCCGCAGGCTCCCATAGACTCTATAATAAGAACGTCCCGCAGTCTCCCATAGACTCTATAGTAAGAACATCCTGCTTTTCTCCATAGACTCTATAGTTAGAACGTCCCGCTGGCTCCCATAGACTCTATAGTAAGAACGTCCCGCTGTCTCCCATAGACTCTATACAGTAATAAGAACGTCCCGCTGTCTCCCATAGACTCTATAGTAAGAACGTCCCGCTGTCTCCCATAGACTCTATAGTAAGAACGTCCCGCTGTCTCCCATAGACTCTATAGTAAGAACGTCCCGCTGTCTCCCATAGACTCTATAGTAAGAACGTCCCGCTGTCTCCCATAGACTCTATAGTAAGAACGTCCCGCTGTCTCCCATAGACTCTATAGTAAAAACGTCCCGCTGTCCCCACTGAACGTTTTCTCTTAATTGATTCAAACTTCAGTGCTAAATAGTTTGTAATACAGAGCTCCCTCAAGTAACAATGGTCTAGGAATACAATATTTTAAACATACAATGGTCTTTTCTGGGATGTTGTACATTGAGCACGGTTCCAAGATACAATACCACAGACACTGATTCAACCATTTTTGAAAAATTACTTGTAACACCTCCATTAGTGCGGTACATGCAGTGATTGGTGGTCTAGTAGCGCCTCTCTACAGTACAGTGCGGTACTACATGTCCTGTACTGCTCTTACATGTATTAGTGAGATGCATGCAGTGATTGGAGGTCTATAGCGTCTCTCTACAGTACAGTGCAGTACTACATGTCCTGTACTGCTCTTACATGTATTAGTGTGGTGCATGCAGTGATTGGTGGTCTAGTAGCCCCTCTCTACAGTACAGTGCGGTACTACATGTCCTGTACTGCTCTTAAATGTATTAGTGAGGTGCATGCAGTTATTGGTGGTCTATAGCGCCTCTCTACAGTACAGTGCGGTACTACATGTCCTGTACTGCTCTTACATGTATTAGTGTGGTGCATGCAGTGATTGGTGGTCTATAGCTCCTCTCTGCAGTATAGTGCGGTACTACATGTCCTGTACGTATTAGTGAGGTGCATGCAGTGATTGGTGGTCTAGTAGCGTCTCTCTACAGTACAGTGCGGTACTACATGTCCTGTACTGCTCTTACATGTAAGTGTGGTGCATGCAGTGATTGGTGGTCTAGTAGCCCCTCTCTACAGTACAGTGCAGTACTACATGTCCTGTACTGCTCTTAAATGTATTAGTGAGGTGCATGCAGTTATTGCGCCTCTCTACTCTCTATTGCGCCTCAGTTATAGCGCCTCTCTACAGTACAGTGTGGTAATACATGTCCTGTACTGCTCTTACATGTATTAGTGAGGTGCATGCAGTGATTGGTGGTCTTTAGCTCCTCTCTATAGTATAGTGCGGTACTACATGTCCTGTACTGTTATTACATGTATTAGTGAGGTGCATGCAGTGATTGGGGGTCTAGTAGCGTCTCTCTACAGTACAGTGCGGTGCTACATGTCCTGTACTGCTCTTACATGTATTAGTGAGGTGCATGCAGTGATTGGTGGTCTATAGCGCCTCTCTACAGTACAGTGTGGTACTACATGTCTTGTACTGCTCTTACATGTATTAGTGAGGTGCGTGCAGTGATTGGCAGTCAATGGCACCTCTCTAAAGTAGAGTGCAGTACTACATGTCCTGTACCGCTCTTGCATGTAGTGACTTGCAATGACAAAAAACAGCGCTGAAAAACCACATCAAAACTGTGTGGGAATAATCTTCAACAAAAATTTGTCTGAAAAGTGTCAAATCTGAGGCGGCTTTAAGACAAGTATTCAATGCTAATTTTGGCGCTTAAAAAAATAAACATCCAAATCAGCCGTGTTAACTGTCCCTAGGACTGTCTTGGTTGCTCACAGCTCAGCTTTCATTTTTTCCAGAGCAGTTTAAAAATATTAAAGATGAGCTCTGATAGGTTGCTATGGGCAACACAAAGTCTTAGGGTATGTTCATGCGACATGTTTGTGGCACATACATCTGCGTGTCACAAAACGCGTTCGTTGCGTTGTTGAAATTACGTTTTTGGTAGCGTGTAATTTCAACACGGAACAATGCGTAGTGCAGGTCTCTGTCTCCTATACTTTATTATCTTACGTGACATGTCAATTCTTTTCAGGCGCGCCAAAAATTCCGAGAGTAAAATACGCATTGTGTGAACATAACCTTACTGTTAAACAACTTTCTAAACTAGGCCATGACCCAAAGAATCTGCTGTCCTCATCATAGAAAGAGATTTCCAGCTCCCAGCTGCTCTTTCTGGTGTTCTATGGAAGGACGCACGTTATCTAGATTAGTATCTGCTTCATTTTCTGTCATCTTTATTTTATATTATGTTGGTGACGTTTCCAAAGAGTTATGGTTTCAGCATACAATAGGCAGACTCTGTGTTGGATTCCTTGTTAAAATTCTTGTGTATTCCAACACCATTGAGTCAAATGGCCAGTCAGCGCTGTAGTAATACAGATCTAAAATGATCAACAATATAGAGGCCGGGATCAGTACAACTGTGTCATCTAAGTTGTTAGACAGTGGGGCTCCTTTATCAGCTTGGTGCAACCAACATGATTGTGAGGTACCGAGAAGCTGGCATGGCAGACAGGAGCCTAATTTAGTCCCCTAGGCCTGCCATGTTACTTCCTCTATTAAGCCTGGGGTATAACATAAAATCGATAATCTGCAATATACTGCAATACATAAGTATTGCGGAATAATGTACAAACTGGAAGGGTCAAGTACACTGGAAGGAATACAGAATAAAATTAAAAAATCTAATAAAAGCTTAAAACTCCAGAAAATATAAAAAAAAATTTATAAAACATTACAAAATATTTAAAGACATTCAATCACTTACTCCACAAAACTGGGTTCATTCCTCAAGACCAGTATGAAAAGCTAGGTAAGCCGTTCGAAACTGGAAATGGTATAAATGCAATTCGTATCAAAAAGAAGTCCCACAGTCTCCATGATAGAGCTGAAGTTAAAACTTTCATTTTTATTTATCCAAATTAAAAATCTTGTCCACGCATATCCGTGATGAAGCATTGACGCTTACGTGTTTCGCGAACTCCCTTAGCCCCAGCGCACAGGATGATCCTGAAACGCATCAGCGTCAATGCTTAAAAGGAATGTGTCATCAAAAATGACATTGTTTAACTCATGTTTTTATGTTAAACACATTTTTTAAGAATTTTTGGTTATTTTTTTTTTTTTTTAATTTTCCATATTACTTTCAATAATTTTTAATAATTCCTAAGTCCTGCAATTTTCACTTTGGCCACTAAGCCTAATAATAGTCTGACACTTCCTGTTCTGTAGAGAAAGATTCTCACTCAGTTGTCTGCTCATTATCAGCACAAAGAGGGTCAAACTGAAAGGAGACACCAGTGTGAATAGATAACACAGGATCCACCAGTCACAAGAGGAGATAGTCACAGTTCACCCTTTCACCTCCCTGCACAGTGACTTCTTCCCAGGTCACAGTGCATGAATAGAAAACTCTCCTATAGAAGTGAATGGGACTGAGTCAGTCTTAAGTCTCCTATGTGCATGAAGCTACTGTAAAGCATCTCTCTGACTGCTGTTAAAGCAGTGCAAACAAGGCCTAGTGGCCAAAGTGAAAACTGCAAGACTTAAGAATTATTAAAAAAGTGATATGAAAAATTTAAAAAAATAAATAAATCCTAAAAAGTGTGTTTAACATAAAAACGGGATTTAAACGGGACTTTAATTTGGATAAAGATGAAAGTTTTAGCTTCAATTCTACCATGGAGACTGTGGGATTTTTTTTTATATGAATTGCATTTATACTGTTTTCAGTTTCAAACGGTTTACGCAGCTTTTCATACTGGTGTAGATATGAATTGCTTCATATGAATTGTATTAAAAAACATTATCCCATTACTCATGTAAAAAAAAAACACAAAAATAAACATAATTAGTAAAATGTGCAATATATAAAAAACATAACCCTATTTATCACACATGGTAAACACGATAATAAAACCACACCACAACTGCGCTCTATTTTGTCACTTAGCTTTCCCAAAATGGTGCCCATAAAATCTACAGCTCACTCAGCAAACAGCCCTCACGCAGCTGACAGGAAAATAAAAATGTTATTGCATTCAGAAAATGGTCTTGCAAAGCAATAAAAAAAAGTTGTATTTTTTCTTAGGAAGTAAAACATAACAAAAACTTTATACATTTGGAATCGCTGGAGTCATACTGACCTGCAGTGTTATGGTAACATGTCATTTACACTGCACAATTATTGTGTTTTTTTCCATTCCAACCCACATTATATGGTACCATTAAGAAATACAACTGGTGCCATAAAAAACAAGCTCTCATATGGTCAGGTTGATGGAAGAAAAAAAGTTAGAAGGGGGTGATAAAAAAAAATTAAAAACAAAACAAAAACCCTGCATCGAGAAGGGTTATGGAATTCAAAATCTCCTGTATAGATATTGATTTCATGGGTTTATCTGACCTTTAAAAATAAATTGTATTCAGTCTATAACACAGGAGGGAGGATGGGGGGCAAACTTATTTCCACCAAGGACCGCATCAGTATTAGTTACCCTCAGAGGCCGTTGGAGGGCGGATAGGGGGCCTAGATAGGGTTGTCCGAGCTGTGCCACCACCAGTGAGTGCTAAACAGAGCAGTATGGAGCTCCAAATCCAAGATGGCGCTCACTCTCTTAATCTTGGCCCTGCCACCTCTAAGGGTATGTTCACACGCCGTCTTGCATGTGCGTGCCCCAAAAACGCCATGGGTTTAGAAGAGTGCGCTGTGCATTCACTTTCATTATCCCTGCCGCGGATATGTCGGACAGACGTGACGTCTCTTCTTTCTGCTGGCATTCTATATGCGGTGGAGAAGACGGCAGGTAATCATAGCTCTCTATGAAAGCTGCGATTACCGTAATTACATGACGCATTTCAGGGCGCATTGCAGCGCAATTACGCCCCAAAATTCGTTCTATAAGCCACCGTGTGAACATAGCCTCGCAAGCCCTACTTGCCTCCTTTGGTGAAAATGAAGAGCCAGTCCTTCTCCATCCAGACCTTGTCCACCCTTGCCCACTCTGCCTAAGCTCTTGCAGGCCGCATAAAACAGCGTGGCTGGTCGGATTCAGCCTGTGGGCCTTGAGTTGACACCTACTGTAAGCTAATCTAAGCTACTGCATTTACTGATATGGTGTTCATTGTGTATGGGACCCATTTTACTGCTCAAGAGACCCCACTGGTGCTGTAATCTTCCTGGATCAGTGAAGCTTCAGATTTTAATTCTATGCACCCTTTTATCTCTCATACGGCCCAGAATATGAAATGCCACTTATCATTTGACCATAGATTCTCCGCAAGAAAGGCTCACGGCCTTGAAACCCAACCCTAGTGGTGGTAGAATGCTATTAAAAGAGGTTTTCCCATCTCCCTGGTATGTGAGCTACCATCTCTCCTTGTTTTGGGGATGTGCCTAGATCTCTAGTTCAAGCCAGCAACCGTCCAATGATGTCATCACACCGCTGGTTTATACATGCACCTTATAAAGGACATAGGAGGGGCAAGTCTGCATACAAACTATAAGAGATTGCGCCAGGCAGCATGGCATTAAAGGGGATGTCTCCTACAAGGATTGCTGCTTTTTATGTTAAAGATCTTGCAAAAACAAATCCCTTTGCAAAATATGTCCATTAACAGTGTCCTACCTATTCCTAGATATCCCCTCTTGTATAGTCTGCATCAGCTCCTCAGGTCACTATAGCTACAGACCTGTTCGATCTCTCTTGATAGGCTGCCAGCACTGGTTGCTATAGCTACAGACCTGTTCAATCTCTCCTGATAGGCTGCCAGCACTGGTTGCTATAGCTACAGACCTGGCTTCTACTGCAGCCAAGTGGAAGCCAGTAAACACGGCCCTGAATTCAAAATGAAACCAAGAAAACAGGACTGAAGTAAGATGAATCAATGTAGTGAAAGAACCCCTGTAAGAACTCCAGAGGTTCTCCTGATCCTCTGGGCCGGTCTGAGCCTGGCATTCATAGAGAACTACTGCAGGGCATGCACAGAAATCCTGGAGAAGTTCTCTATGAATGCCAGGTTCAGACAGGCCAACAGATGAGCAGGGAAACCTCTGAATTGCACCGTGACATGGTAGGCCCCCGGGTATTGCAGAACGGGACTGTGTGTCAGGGAGCAAGGCAGAGAAAGAAGGGCAGAAAGCAAGAGGAAAAGTACAGTCATGTTCAGTATGTGTAGTCATCTACAGTAGCTGTAGGATGGATCACAAGAATCAGCTCCACTGTTGGGTCCTAGGAATTAGCACAGGCAGTATAGGGGGCCACAGGCAGGTATAGGGGGCCACAGGCAGTATATAGGGGGCCACAGGCAGTATAGGGGGCCACAGGCAGTATATAGGGGGCCACAGGCAGTATAGGGGGCCACAGGCAGTATAGGGGGCCACAGGCAGTATATGGGGCTACAGGCAGTATATAGGGGGCCACAGGCAGTATATGGGGCCACAGGCAGTATAGGGGGCCACAGGCAGTATATGGGGCCACAGGCAGTATATAGGGGGCCACAGGCAGTATAGGGGGCCACAGGCAGGTATAGGGGGCCACAGGCAGGTATAGGGGGCCACAGGCAGTATAGGGGGCCACAGGCAGTATATAGGGGGCCACAGGCAGTATATAGGGGCCACAGGCAGTATAGGGGGCCACAGGCAGTATAGGGGACCACAGGCAGTATATGGGGCCACAGGCAGTACAGTGGACCACAGGCAGTATAGGGGACCACAGGCAGGTATAGGTGGGAACAGGCAGTATATGGGGCCACAGGCAGTATATGGGGCCACAGGCAGTATATAGGGGTACCGAGGCAGGTAAACGCTATAAAAATAACAACATTAATACTCACCTTAGCATCCCCGGCGAGCGCGCTCCGTCCTCTTCAGCCCGCGCTCCTCCCGCAGCTCCTCGGGCGCACAGCCTGTGACGCGCTGTGCGCCCGAGGACAGGCAGCGGCGTGATGAGGTCATTACATCGCGCCGCTGCCAGCTGAGCAGCACGGGGCCGCGCCGGGTCCTCAGTGCAATGAGGACCCGGTGGCCCCACTGTGTCGGACCCAGAGACGGTCCGACACTGTCTGCGGGGCAGGGTGCGCTCGCTCTCTGCTCCGCAGAAGCCCTCGGCTGTATGGGCGTCCAGCGGACGCACATGTAGCTGCAGGGCCAGTCGGTGCTCCAGGCTCACGGCAGCGGCCTGGAGCCCGGGAGGCTCGGGGCACAGGGGGTTTTATTCGGGGCCCGAGCCCCGAATAAAACAGCCTAGCGACGCCCCAATGGTGTCTCCTTTCAGCTTGACCCTGATTTTACTGATAATGAGTAGACTGCTGAAAAGCTCTCTAAACAGAGCAGGAAGTTTCAGAGGATTATTAGGCCTAGTGGCCAAAGTGAAAACTGCAGGACTTAAGAATTATAAAAAAAATATTGAAAGTGATCTGGAAAATTTAAAAAAACAACCAAAAATTCCTGCAAAATGTGTTTAACATAAAAATGTTAGTTAAACAATAAGTCATTTTTTGATGACACATTCCCTTTAAGAATAATTCTCTTTTGGCTGGACATCCTCCCACCTTTATTTGGTGAGATGAGAATAGCCCTTTAAATGGCCACCAACTTTGCATAAATAAGTACAACACAAAAATAAGAAACATTGTAATATATCTTATCAGAGAGAAACACTTCATATTTCAGTTATCAAACACCTTATCATCTCTATCTACCCTCCTAAACTTACTGTATCAGTTGCTGATAAGCTACTGAAATCCATTTTGTGTTTACAAGAGGGACTGTCAGGTGATTGAGTGAGCAGGTTACATGCTGCCCACTGGAGTCTATGGAGAGGGAAGTGAGGATGAAAAGGGTGTAGCTGTAGAGACACAGAGACAATTTCAGTTCGTGTCATACCTCAACCTAGGTCTGGATTTACAGCCTACATGGCTCAGTACTGCTCTATAATCTTTTACATGCTGTTACTTCTGAAAGTGTGCTATAAAGGGGAGCAGGATCTTTTGAGTGTAGGGGAGATATCATAGCAGCTAGTCTACACCCACTAGCGCAGAACAACTGAAAATTAGAGATTGAACCTGCAGAGGGGAAAACTGATGATGCCATATAAAGGTTATATAATGGCCAGATATAGTGCAATTCTTTATGCACACACAGGGGTACCATCAGGGAAGTAGTGGGAGTCTACTGATATGGGGGCCTATTGATATGGTGCAAGATAGGAGCTGGTAATGGACAGGGAGCCCAGATGCTTTGGGCTGTATGGGGCCCTGACAATACATGTGGCAGCTCTGTGTACATATACAATAGTTTATCTTTAAAAATTACCCGAAAGAACAACTCTAGAGCCCTGAAAAAGAAAATCAAAGTTCTGACCTACTAAGACGTCAATCAGCACAGAATACAGGACTTAAAAAACAAAATGGTGTTAAATAGTGGACAATGACTTTAAAGGTGTAGACCCATTTTATGGATTAGCTTTATTATCAGATACGTTGAGGTTCTGATTTTGCTTTCCTTCAGAGCTAGAACAGTTCTTATCTACTTCTTGTGTACACAAGTTTCTTTAGGTTACCCTACCACTTCTCTTTGCTCTAACAGGCTCTAGAGCCCTGGCCAGGATGGAGACGTCAATGGAGACGTCTTATCAGCAGCTCAGGAACTTGTTTATGTTTACTACTGACAAACTGATGTTTTAGAGTTCTGTAGCCTTCTGCTCTGCTGTTTAAACCCTTCTATCACTAATGTCCCTTTAACAGGCTCAGCTAGGAATAGCAGAGCTGAAATGTCAGTCACTGCTGCAGAACCACCCACAACCTAACTATGAAGTGGGATCCTAAAGCTGGCTGTGAAAAGCCAGCTCTGTAAAACAGCATAGTGAGAACACTACTTTAAGCCTAACTGATGATTGAATTTAAAGCAAGAGTCTCTGTTGGCTATTTTGGAGATGTAAAGCTAATTTTTCTAGTCACCAGCCCTGGCTAAAGCAACACATACACACTCCCCTGCTCCCTGTAACGAGCGGGAGTGTATTATTTGTGCAAACACTGAAGAGCAGAGTCTAAGGAGCTCCTGGTCTTTACTCTCAACTCCTGCAAGAGGGTTTGGACTCTGCTGTAAGGGAACTCCCCGGTCACTACCCCTTGCAGTGACCGCTGAAATTGCAAGTGTAGTAAAGAGTAAGGCAAACGCATAGACGGGTCACTAGCAGAAGGCCAGGGTAGACGGTGTACAGTTGCAGTTGAGGTCAGAGGCAGGAGGTAAGAACAGGTAGAGCATTCTAGTAGACCGGTAGGATAAGCCAAAGGTTGTTACCAGGAAACGTAGACAGAAACAAACAGAAGAAATGCACCAAAATGCACCAACAAACTGGCAAAATGGAGTGGAAAAGGCAGCACACAGCAGGGGGGAGCCGACCGAGGGGCAAAGACAAAGGACGGGTACCTCTGTGGCTACCGGAAACAGCCAATGTGCACCCCACACGAGCCGAACGATGAGTGGGCAATGGGGAGAGATGAACAGAGACACAGCCGCAATGCGGCCCATGACACTCTATTTTGCCTTCTGTACTGAAGGTCTACAATCCTGCTGTAGGCTGCCCACGTCACAGTGCACAGGCATCCGGGGGCGCTATCAATGAAGATTTCTCCTTTTAGGATCATAGAAATAACTGGAAATAAACTTTAATGCTTCATAAAATATTTCTCTGTCTCACATTTTTATTACTTTTTTGTTACTTTTTATCTGTGATTTAAGTGACGTTCCATGTAGGTGCAAACATTGGTGGAAACAAGCAGATTGCAGCGATGGCTGCAGGAACATATGTCTTACAATAACATTGCTCTCACCTTTGGACAGACATAGGGAGTAGCATCGTGATAGTAACCACGGCAAACGGTAAACACCAGATAAAACGCCACGAAAATGGAAACCAAAAGACGTCTGTTCACCTGAACAATAAAAGTTCTGCTTCCTGAAATGTGCATTGAATGTAGCTGAACTTTCAGTTTCTTTTATTTGTAAAATGGATATTCTATATATACATAGGGCTCGTAGTATCCTGACCTCCCCGGTTTCAGAAAAAAAAAAAGTATTGATGAATCCATTGCTTAAAGGTTTTTTTTTTCCCTCTAAAAACTGAATTGGAACCTCTTTGGGGCCCAATAAAAAAAATAATAACTCTATACTCCTTCACTGGCTCCTTCATTCTGGTCTTCGGGTTTTATTCTTGAACATCCGAACAGGATCGTCACCGCTGCAGCCTTCATGTGCCTCTGCTCACATCACCACACGGTGATGTAATGGAAGTGGCACGTGATCGCCGCAGCCTTTAACCCATTTCTGACAGACGGTCATAATAATGTGGCTCTTTGGTTTTTTTTTCTCCTTGCCTTTCAAGAATCACAACTTTTTTTATTTTTCCATCTACATAGACATATCAGGAGTTTTAATTTGCGGGACCAGATGTAATTACTAATGGTGTCATTCATCGTACCATAGAAAATACTGGGAAACTGCCCAAAAATTCTGAGTGGGGTAAAATGTGATTTTTTTTTATTTGCGCCATGTTTGTGGGGGTTTGTTCTTACAGCATTCACTCTTTGGTATAAATTATGTGTTTTCTGTATTTTTGGGGTTTATATGATACCAGCAATACCAAATATGTAGGTTTTCGTTTTGTTTTAGTACCTTAAAAAAAATCAAAACATTTTCCATTTTCTAAATTTGCTCCGCGGTGCCATTTTCTGCGACCAATAACTTTTTTATGCTTCCACCTATAGACCTGAGCGATGGAGCATTTTTTGTGGGCTGAAGTTTTTATTGGTACCATTATGGGATAGATGCAACTTTTTAATCACTTTTTATTCCAATTTTTAGAGGATGAGAAACTAGAAATTTTTTTCTTCGACGGTGTTCAGCATACAGGATAAATGATGTTATGTTTTAATAGATTGGACTTTTATGACGATACCAAATATGTGTAACTTTTTTTTTTTTTAAAAAAAAAAAATATTATTTGTAAAATTGCAAAAGGGGAGTTTAACTTTTAATATTTTTTTAGTATTTTTTATACTTTTAAGCACACACAAGGTAGTTTGCAGAGGGAATATCACTTAGGGTGTGTACAAGTGTAGAGAAAAAGCTTAGAACCCACTGTAAACTATAGATTTCACCACAGAACTCAGCATGTTTTACTGGAAGGACACCCCCACCCGAGAAAAGCTGAAACTAGGAGCAGGCTGCAAACTGAATATCAAGGGGTGATCTGAGAATGAGTGAAGACTTGCCTCATAAAGGCCTTTGCCTACTCTTGGATTAACACTGTAGGATTATAGATTGGATTTGATAGGCCATGGCCTTTCTTCAACCTTATTACCTACAAGCCTATGAATGGCCAATAATATAATGCGTGAATGAGCTGGGTTCACCAAAATGACTCCATTTTATGACTTCCAACGTATAAAAATGATTAAACTTCATATGTGATCAACAGGATTTAACCATGACACATGACCGTAAAGAGGTTCTTCAGTAAAAAATGCCCTTTATAACATTAATATGCCTTAAAAGGTTGTGTGGACAGGGTCTAATTGGCATAGACACATGAAAGTCCATGGAGCCTTAGGCCCAAGGGTGGACTTAGCCTTTCTGCTACTTTAGGTGGACAGTGAAATTTTGCCAGACAGACAACAACGACATATCCTGTATCATTTTCATCACTAACTACTCCAAAATGTAAGAGGTACCCTACCAAAAGGGGTGGTACCCTTAAGAAAATTAAAGTGACCGCTCACTGGAATCTTAGGAAAACTGGGATGAGAACCAGTGCATACACGCCCTACAGAGGCGGGGATAGGGGAGCCAGCCAGGCGCCGGAGTGACTTCTAACAGCTACATAAATACAGCACCGTAACCAAGCTCTTAACCTAAATACAGCACCAGAACCAAGCGCAGTACACATATAAGGCATCAGAACCAATCTTATACATAAATACAGTACAGGGACCAAGCTCATTACACAAATACAGTATCAGAACCAAGCGCAATACATATCTATAGTACCAGAACCAAGCTCATTACACAAATATAGCATCAGATCCAAGCTAATTTCACAAATACAGTACCAAAACCAAGCTCATTACTCAAACACAGCATCAGAATCAAGCTTATACATAAAAACTGTACCCAAACCAAGCTTATTACACTAATATAGCATCAGAACCAAGCTCATACATAAATACAGTACTAGAACTAAGCTCATAACACAAATACAGCACCAGAACAAAGCACAGTACATATCTACAGTACCAGAACCAAGCTCATGACACAAATACAGCACCAGAACAAAGCGCAGTACATATCTACAGCACCAGAGCCAAGCTCATTATATTAATGCAGCACCAGAACCAAGCTCATTAAATCAATACAGCACCAGAACAAAGCTCATTGCATAAATACAGTACCAGAACCAAGCGTAGTACATACTTAAAGTACCAGAATCAAACTAATTACATAAAAACAGTACTAGAACCAAGTTTGTCACATAAATATAGCACGAGAACTAACCTCATACATAAATACAGCACCAGAACCTAGCTCATTGCATAAATACAATACTAAAACAAAGTTTTGTGCATAAATTTATCGCTTTTGTACTAAGGCTATGTTCACATTCGTACCTGTCATCGATTTAGTCACTTTTGATGAAAAACAACAGATGTAGTGGTGAAACCTGACGGACCTCATTATAAGTTCATATTTGTCTGTTAGGAGCTGTTTGTGTCATGTTTTATGTTAATAATGGAAACCACAATACAGTACTGGATTCATCATGTGATGGGCACCAATAAAAACAAAGCTTAAAAGAATTAACCCAAAACAGTGAATTACTTATGTGGGCCATAGAGCTCATCACATGTACCAGTCCCTACAAGGGCTAGTCTGTAAACAAATGCATTTGCACACACCCTGCAAACACTGGTACACATTCTGAGCTCTATGCTAAATAAAATGGCAGTGGACCACTGACTAGCCATTATAGAAACGGGTAACTGTAAAATCATACACATTTTTTTTTGTAAAGGTGCTAGTCTGTGCAGAGAGGCAGTGGCTTTTCTCCATCTAACATTGCATAAAGACTCTATAAAATACAATATGGATCGGACTCTTTTTTTTAATAGTCTTTTGGTGCCACAAGAGGGGCTATGTCTTCTTCTTGCTCATCAAACTCCTTTGACAGCAGCCCCTAAAGAGTTAAATGGATGGGATTGGATGTCAGCTGTCAGTTGCAGCTGGCACTCACTGGTGATAGTGTGGGCACAGCTTATGAACGCCCACAGGATGGACACAAAGGGAAGTAAACAGCTAAAAACATAGCATAGAAAAAAATCTGTGCGAAAGTAATGACCAACAAAAAAACAACAGCGTAGACAGATATTAAATGGGGTTTTCCCAGTAACAATATTGATGCATACAGATTACATAAGTGCCCCACCCCCGGACCAATCCCAAAAACAAAGCGTTGCAGGCTTTTAGCCTTTTTTTTTTCATGATTTTCCAATCCAGGAAGAAAAAAAAGAAAGACATGGATCGCACATCCACTTACCAAAGATTGATTTATTGCCTCTCAGCAAAAACATTTCAAAATTGAACATGAGGTTCTTAATATGTTTTTTGATGAAACTATATAGGCCCACTTGCCACTTCATGGCAACCTCTTTTAAAGTGGGTCCCTACACAATGATGTTGCAGTGACAGCAGCACCAGCAAGGGGAACAACCCAGTAGCCCAACAGCATCACTGCTGCCAGATCTAGTCACACCACCCCACAGGCACCGCAACACAGCAACTCCAAGAATCAACTACACTGGTGAGAAACACGAATCAGATTTACTGGGGAGATCCCAAGAATCAACTCCACTGGTGGGACCCAATTATCAGATTTACTGGGGAGATCCCAAGAATCAACTCCACTGGTGGGACCCAATTATCAGATTTACTGGGGAGGTCCCAAGAATCAACTCCACTGGTAGGACCCAATTATCAGATTTACTGGGGAGGTCCCAAGAATCATCTCCACTGAAGAATCAGATTTACCAGGGAGGTTCCAAGAATCAACTCCACTGGTAAGACCCAAGAATCAGATTTACTAGGGAGGTCCCAAGAATCAACTCCACTGGTGAGACCCAAGAATCAGATTTACTAGGGAGGTCTCAAGAATCAACTCCACTGGTGGGACCCAAGATTCAGATTTACTCGGGAGGTCCCAAGAATCAACTCCACTGGTGGGACCCAAGAATCAGATTTTCTGGTGGGCCCCAGACACTCCAGACCAACACTGGACACAGCCACCATAACACCATAGAGGTGAATAGAGCAAATGTAGTCCTATGTGGTCTACGTTTTCTCTGTTTGACAACAGTATACACTTTCTGTGCAGGGCATGGGGTCTACCACACTTTTGAGTCCCAAAGCGAAAGAGTAAACCACCAGCAAATAAAGCAAACATAGACCACATAGAACTACATTTGCCCTGTTCCCCACAATAGCGCTGTGGCGGCTGCATTATGGTATCCATCAGGGTATTCCCGAAACCCCTACAAATACCTGAAACATGGTGAATACCACAGTGTGAACCCAGCCCAAACCAATGAAGACAGACCATGACCAAAAAACTTCATGACACCAATACATTATGATCAAGCAACTTCAGGGCACGAATACGTTATGACCAAGTAACTGCAGGGCACGAATACGTTATGACCAAGTAACTTCAGGGCGCCAATACGTTAGGACCAAGCAATATGTCCCATCAAAGTGCCGAAAATTTTACACAGTCCTTAATCGCGAGTAGAGCTTTATTGGAAAAAAAGCGAAAAAAGACTGGTGCTATTTACTTCTACGGGGTCTCAATAATTGGTCTTCCACTAATTAAATATTGGTGAAATTTGTAATCGACATATATTACTTGTGCTGTTGGGAAAACCCCTTTAAGGACAATATGAAGACTGTAATTTCTGTGTACTTTTACTAATTTTCCAAACGCCATTCCTGAAAATGCTCTACAGTAGGTTTTACAGTAATGGCTGTGAAATACGAGACGTGTGTACAAATCACTTGTAATAGGCATACCCTGATTTCTGGCCGGCTAGTAGTTAGCAATAGGAGTAGTTGCCGCCTACATTGATATTTGAGGTTACACGAGAAGGCGCAGAGATGACAGAAGTGAGAAGGTTACGAAGTGATACAAAAGAACTTGTACATTTCTTGGTGGTTGTGACACTGCACGATTACATCAGATTTTATTTCTCTTATACCACAAGGTCTGAATGTTAGAAGAGACACACGGGGAATAAACCAAAGCCGCATACCACAAAGGTCGAGATGTGAAGTCTCCACTTGAAGACCCCGGGTAGCAGGTTACACACTGTGTTCTAGCAGTAATGTGAGGCGATGAATGATGAGTATACAATATTAGTGTGGTTCTGCGGAGCAACATTACACACATGAAATAAGATCCCAAAAAGAAATCCCCAGCAACAAAATATAATAAAAAGAAAAACTCCCCGAAAAAAATTACCAGTAAATAGAGGGTCAAATTTAACCCCTTCCCATCACAGCCTATTTTTTTCATCGCATTCTAAGAGCCATAACCTTTTTACTTTTCTGTCCCCATAGCCATATGAGGGCTTGTTTTTTGCAGAACAAGATGTACATTTAATGGTGTCATTGACTTTACCATGTAATGTACAAGGAAACCAAAAATTTTTTTAAGTGGGGTGGAAAGTGAAGAAAGAAAACGTAATTGTGCCATTTTTGCAGGAGTTTTGTTTTTAATGAAGTTCACTGTTTGGTATAATTGACATATTATCTGCATTTTGCAGGTCGATACGATTCTGGTGACACCAAATGCATAGAGTTTTTGTTATGTTTTAGTACTTCTAAAAAAAAATAAAAACATTCTATATTTTTAAAATTTGTGCTGCAGCACCATTTTCTGCAACCAATAACTTTTTTTTCCCAGCTATGGTTTTTATTGGTACTGTTTTGGGATACAGGTGACTTTTTTTTATCACTTTAATGAACCAAAATAATTAAACAATTATGCAATTTTAGCGTTGGAATTTTTTTAGCGGCCCCTGCTCCTGAGTCTTTCTTTCAACAATGCCACTTCCTTATGATGTGAAGACATCTAGATGGCTTTATAGTTTCATGTATATACAGTATGTGATTATTTTATGCTATGCAGAAAGGTGGTGCAAAGATATAAACTTTGGCTTCTAAGTTTTTGATCTTTGCACAGCTTTCATGTAGCCAAGCTGCATAAACCATAAAGACAGTCCGGTGTTTTCTGCATGTAAAAGGTCAAACACCAAGAGACTAACAAAAAAACCATACATAAAAGAGCAATAATTTATAACAATTACAGTGAAATGAAACTATAGAAAAATATTTACTTGCTTTATATCACGAAAGTGAAACCCCAAACTGCTGTGACTGTGACTGCAGCGTCAGATACAAGGCAGGGGCTGAAGGTGCCTAATAGTCTAACAGGCTGTGTTAAAGTTGCTAGGACTCGGTCACCTTATTTTTGGGAAACACATCACATGTTTTTCAGTTACTGTGTCTATAGAGATTTGTAGTTGTATACTGTACCTCCAGGTTGTATCTGACAAATGGGGCGTGCTATATTTTGGTGCTGTACAGACTAATTAAAAATTAGCCCAGGAGTGAATGTGCACATATATCGTCGAAAGAATGAGAGACATTTCCTAAATGTCAGTGCAGTCTTTCTCCTTTATTAAAAGTTTGGCAAGAGTCTTTATAACCTTTGTTTGTAGGAGAACCATTATGTAAAAACAGATAGTATGGGCGACATGTAGGAACGTTGGCGGTGACAGGCCAGTTCTAAATAGCTTTAAGGTAATGTATAATGTGCCAAAATGTATGAACCTGTTCTTCTGTTCTACATACAGGCACAATTTACCACAAGTCTGGCTCAGGCACCACCTTTACCCTGGTCTGGCTGTTCTTCTGCAGGTCACACATACAGGGCAGTGTAGAGCCAATACCACAAGTCTGGCTCAGGCACCACCTTTACCCTGGTCTGGCTGTTCTTCTGCAGGTCATACATACAGAGCAGTGTAGACCAATACCACAAGTCTGGCTCAGGCACCACCTTTACCCTGGTCTGGCTGTTCTTCTGCAGGTCATACATACAGGGCAGTGTAGAGCCAATACCACAAGTCTGGCTCAGGCACCACCTTTACCCTGGGCTGCTTGTCTTCTGCGGGTCATAAATGCAGGGCAGTGTAGAGCCAAAACCACAAGTCTGGCTCAGTCACCACCTTTACCCACTGGTCTGTTCTTCTGCAGGTCATACATACAGGACAGTGTAGAGCCAATACCACAAGTCTGGCTCAGGCACCACCTTTACCCTGGTCTGTTCTTCTGCAGGTCATACATACAGGGCAGTGTAGGCCAATACCACAAGTCTGTCTCAGGCATCACCTTTACCTGGTCTGGCTGTTCTTCTGCAGGTCATACATACAGGGCAGTGTAGAGCCAATACCACAAGTCTGGCTCAGGCACCACCTTTACCCTGGTCTGGTTCTTCTGCAGGTCATACATACAGGGCAGTGTAGAGCCAATACCACAAGTCTGGCTCAGGCACCACCTTTACCCTGGTCTGGCTGTTCTTCTGCAGGTCATACATACAGGGCAGTGTAGAGCCAATACCACAAGTCTGGCTCAGGCACCACCTTACACTGTTTTTTTTATTCTGCAGGTCATTCATACAGGGCAGTGTAGCGCCAATACCACAAGTCTGGCTCAGGCACCACCTTTACCCTGGTCTGGCTGTTCTTCTGCAGGTCATACATACAGGCAGTGTAGAGGCCAATACCACAATTCTGGCTCAGGCACCACCTTTATCCTGGTCTGGCTGTTCTTCTGCAAGGTCATACATACAGGGCAGTGTAGAGCCAATACCACAAGTCTGGCTCAGGCACCACCTTTACCCTGGTCTGGCTGTTCTTCTGCAGGTCATACATACAGGCAGTGTAGAGCCAATACCACAAGTCTGGCTCAGGCACCACCTTACCCTGGTCTGGCTGTTCTTCTGCAGGTCATACATACAGGGCAGTGTAGAACCAATACCACAAGTCTGGCTCAGGCACCACCTTTACCCTGGTCTGTGTTCTTCTGCAGGTCATACATACAGGGCAGTGTAGAGCCAATACCACAAGTCTGGCTCAGGCACCACCTTTACCCTGGTCTGTGTTCTTCTGCAGGTCATACATACAGGGCAGTGTAGAGCCAATACCACAAGTCTGGCTCAGGCACCACCTTTACCCTGGTCTGTCTTTCAGTTCTAGACAGTGTCAATAAAATTAAAATTAGGCGCCTCAGATCTAGGGCAGGAGCCAATACCACAAGTCTGGCTCAGGCACCACCTGTACCCTGGTCTGGCTGTTCTAAATGTTTTGCGCCTAGATTTGGTGTCAAAGAATCATAAATATGTCTATTTCTATGAATGTGATGCAACTCCCCCAGAACGTCCCAAATCTTTGGCGCATTAAAAATGAACTTATCGCGAAGTTTGGAGTACACCTGTTCATATATTCTTTTTGGCTAATAGTAGACCAGAAAACTGGCGGAGCCCCATTCATACATGTCGTCCTTATATCTTTATTGGACAAGACAATATAAACAACATTTAAGCAACACCTTTTCATTATTATAACAATCCCCTCATTAATGCAAATCGACTACTCGGCTATACTTGGTATTCCCAGAGAAGTGAATGAGGAGGACGGCACTAACACCGCCCTCTTCATTCAAATGCAGAGCCGGATTGCACCTAGCAACGAGAGGCTGGCAAAGAGCATTTCCCATAATGGGACTACACCTTTAAGGCCTTTTCAGACTTAAAGGGTTAAAGGGTTAAAGAGTCCAAAGACAGACCAAAAGCTTTTACATTTGTTATCACACACAAGTCGCATTGGGGGAATGAATTATTTTCATGGATGTCCATTATCTCAAAAACTAGAATCAATTCAGCAAAAGTAATTGGATTTTTATATTTAGCAACCTCAAAATACCTCAAATATATTCAAAAAAACTTGTCACCTGAAAATAAAATTTGTCTTGTAGTCCTGTGTAATATATCATCTATACTGCACCTACAAATAATTGATGTAATTGTGTTTTTTTCCCATTTCACCTAGCTGGGGCCGGTGCAACTGAGGGTGCCGCATGTCAGGTCAGGATCAGAGTTTTTCATTTTTCCCTAGAGGGAAGAAAGGGTGTAATTTACCCTATTTATCTAGGGCACCAAAATGCCTTATCCTGGCCCTGCCATACGGTGGCAAAAATGGACTGTATTGCCCTATAGAAGATGTTTTTCCATGGTGAGAAGATTACTGTTTTTTGAGATGGACAATTTTTGTTCAAAATTAATTTTTGATTTTTTTATATATTTTTTTGCCCCTTTCACACATTGTATCCGCTACCAGTCACTGATTTAATGTATCTCCTTTTTCTTTCTACCTTTGCCATCTAATGTATGCACAGTATTCTTGCGAGCATCGGTGAAACGTGTTGCTTCTGTTCTTTTCTTTTACGGACTCCAATAAGAGGGCTGATATATTTTATTCCTTAATCAGTGGTTGTATCATTTTTATTATATAAAAAGTTAAGCTATATTTGGGATTACATCCCTTATTCCTGTTAGTCTCCTTAAAAATATTTCTGTCGAAAAATTTAACCAGATATTCATACATCGAGGATTCGAGGTACCGCACCCAAGATTAGAGATGTTGGGACCAGCTGCTTATTATTTGCCTGACTTAAGTGCTACAAGGTGAGCGTTTCTCACACATACACTCACCCTACTGAGTTTTACATTATTTGCACTAGGAGTGCACCTTGGCGTCTGTTGTTTTTCATATCTTCTAGTACCGTCTGTCTATATAACCCTATATATCACAGAGCTCAGCTTCTCTCCCTCTATCATATAACCATATATATCACAGATCTCAGCTTCTCTCCTTTATCATATAACTCTATATACCACAGAGCTCAGCTTCTCTCCTCTATCATATAACCATATATATCACAGAGCTCAGCTTCTCTCCCTCTATCATATAACCCTATATATCACAGAGCTCAGCTTCTCTCCTCTATCAATAACCCAATTATATCACAGAAACCAGCTCCTCTCCCTTTATCATATAACACTATATATCACAGAGCTCAGCTCCTCTCCTCTATCATATAACCCTATATATCACAGAGCTCAGCTCCTCTCCTCTACCATATAACCCTATATATCACAGAGCTCAGCTTCTCTCCCTCTATAATATAACCTTACATATCACAGAGCTCAGCTTCTCTCCTCTATCATATAACCCTATATATCACATAGCTCAGCTTCTCTCCTCTATCATATAACCCTATATATCACAGAGCTCAGCTTCTCTCCTCTATCATATAACCCTATATATCACAGAGCTCAGCTCCTCTCCTATATCATATAACCCTAAATATCACATAGCTCAGCTTATCTCCTGTATCATATAACCCTATATATCACAGAGCTCAGCTTCTCTCCTCTATATATAACCCTATATATCACAGAGCTCAGCTTCTCCTCTATCATCTAACCCTATATATCACAGAGCTCAGCTCTCTCCTCTATCATATAACCTATATGTCACAGAGCTCAGCTTCTCTCCTCTATCATATAACCCATATAATTTACAGAGCTCAACTTCTCTCCTCTATCATATAACCCTATATATCACATAGCTCAGCTTCTCTCCTGTATCATATAACCCTATATTCACAGAGCTCAGCTTCTCTCCTCTATCATATAACCCTATATATCACAGAGCTCAGCTTCTCTCCTCTATCATATAACCCTATATTCACAGAGCTCAGCTTCTCTCCTGTATCATTTTAAACCTATATATCACAGAGCTCAGCTTCTCTCCTCTATTATTAACCCTATATATCACGGAGCTCAGCTCCTCTCCTCTATCATATAACCCTATATATCACAGAGCTCAGCTCCTCTCCTCTATCATATAATCCTAAATTAGCACAGAGCTCAGCTTCTCTCCCGCTATTATAATAACCCTATATATCAGAGTCAGCTCTCTCCTCTATCATATTTAAACCCTATATATCACATGAGCTCAGCTTCTCTCCTCTATCTATATACCCTATATATCACAGAGCTCAGCTTCTCTCCCTCTATCATAACACTATAATATCACAGAGCTCAGCTTCTCTCCTCTATCATAATAACCCTATATATCACAGAGCTCATCACACTCTTCTATCAATATAACCCTATATATCACAGAACCCAGCGTCTCTCCTCTACATAAACCCTTATATCACAGAGCTCAGCTTCTCTCCTCTATCATATAACCCTATAAATCAGAGCTCAGCTTCTCTCCCTAATCATAGAAATATATATTCCACAGAGCTCAGCTTCTCTCCTCTATCATATAACTCTATATATCACAGAGCTCAGCTCCTCTCCTCTATCATATAACCCTATATATCACAGAGCTCAGCTTCTCTCCTCTATCATATAACCCTTTTTATCACAGAGCTCAGCTTCTCTCCTTTATCATATAACCCTATATATCCCAGAGCTCAGCTTCTCTCCCTCCATCATATAACCCTATATATCCCAGAGCTCAGCTTCTCTATCATATAGCCCTATATATCAGAGCTCAGCTTCTCTCCCTCTATCATATAACCATATATATCACAGAGCTCAGCTTCTCTCCTCTATCATATAACCCCATATATCAGAGCTCAGCTTCTCTCCTCTATCATATAACCCTATATATCACAGAGCTCAGCTTCTCCTCTATCAAATAACCCTATATATCACAGAGCTCAGTTCTCTCCTCTATCCCATAACTCCATATATCACAGAGCTCAGCTTCTCTCCTCTATCATATAACCCCATATATCACGAGCTCAGCTTTCTCTCTTCTATCATATAACCCTATATATCACAGAAACCCCGCTTCTCTCCTCTATCATATAACCCTATATATCACAGAGCTCAGCTTCTCTCCTCTATCATATAACCCTATATATCGAGCTCAGCTTCTCTCCTCTATCATATAACCCTATATATCACAGAGCTCAGCTTCTCTCCTCTATCATATAACCCTATATATCACAGAGCTCAGCTTCTCTCCTCTATCATATAACCCTATATATCACAGAGCTCCTGTCCTCTATCATATCCTGCTCCCAGATAGGGCAGCATAAACCTCCTGACGGGTTCAGTTTTCCATATGTGCATAATCAATACTCCAGATGTGTCTATTCTCCATCTCTGTACCAGGTCCTAGTGCTGTTTTCCTCGGTCAGTGTACTGTACATTGCTTTCTTTTTTCTTCTATCTGCAGCTCGTGTATGAGTCTATCCTGAGATTTTTGGAGTCCAGATTTTCAGCCAAGTATCGCAAAGCTTCTCACATGCATCCTGCTCTCAGAGAGGGCAGCATAAACCACATGACAGGTTCAGTTTGTCTGGACTTATCGTCATTAAATATTATTAACTGCACATATAAACAGTCTATCAACTATGAATCATGGAATGAACAATAAAGATCTTTGTCTCAATCAAACACTTGTTTAGAACTGAAAGTGTCAATTTATAAATCTCATTATAAGGTCAGACAGAAAGGAAACAAATAACAGCAGACATGTCGATGTGCCGAAAACAGAGACGCCATTGTAGCTTGCAGACAAGTCCGGAGAAATTTGAACTATTTAGGGTTACTACAGTTCCTCTTCCCCTGGCATAAAATGAAACTAACATGATATTGCATCATCCTAGTTGGTTGCAAAGCAAGAAAAAGAGTTTGTGATGGAGAAGTATTGTACACATAAGAATCTGCATGTGTGTTGTCATCTTCAATTCTGCAAATACAGCTATATCCTGTTCCTAGGATTGCAGCCATCTGAACGCTTGCATAGGAAATACATCCTCTCTTTCGTATTTCCTATAAAGCTTCATGTGCATAACCGTGTTACAGGTCTGTATCAGTTCTGTATGCTACTAAACTGTAATATGACAATGTTACCCTACAGTTGCAAGAAAAAGTCAATGAACCATTTGAAATTTCTTGGACTTCTGCACTGATCACAAATAAAATGTGGTCTGACCAGGGTCGGACTGAGGGGCCGGGACGATGGTTAGGCAGAGGTAGGTGACCACCTAGGGTTCCTACCTCTGCCTGACAGGAAGAAGGCACATGTTTGGAGCCAGTTCTGGAGCGGAGCCCACTACATACATTGAGTTACCATGATTACTGCCAGTATTTTAAAAAGGGGAGACTGTTTCTTTAACCCCATTAATCCGAACGCCTGAAAAGTAGTTAAAGGGGTTGTCTCACTACGAAGATCATAGTTGAAAATGTGGGGACCAAAAATCTAAGGATGTACGTCCTTGGTTACTATTGGCAAAGTGCTACGGTTTTAGAGAACGGCCTGGTTTACATGTGCTTAGCAACGGTGTTTGTTTGCTGGTCAGGGAAGCATTCTGTCCTGCCCAGGTCGTGCACATGCAAAGGAAAGGCAGTGAAGAGGAGGGGCAGGGATGTGTGTATTGGCAGGCACAGAGGAGAAGCAGTGAGAGGACATGCAGGGGGGTTGTTGTATTGTATCCTCTTCACTCCCTCTCCTCCATCCCTGTGGCTGCCAATACACACATCCCTGTGGCTGCCAATACACCCTCCCCCGCTCTGCACTGCCTCTTGTCCCTGCATGTCGCTGCCAATACACACAACCCCCCTGCAAGTCCTCTCACTGCTTCTCCTCCATGCCTGCCAATACACACAACCCTGCCCCCTCCTCTTCACTGCCTTTCCTTTGCATGTGCACGACCTGGGCAGGACAGAATGCTTCCCTGACCAGTAAACAAACACCGTTGCTAAGCACATGTAAACCAGTTCTCTAAAACCGTAGCACTTTGCCAATAGTAACCAAGCACGTACATCCTTAGATTTTTGGTCCCCACATTTTCAACTATAATCTTTGTAGTGAGACCACCCCTTTAATGACCAGAACATATTTTTTGCGTTTTTGCCTCCTTGCGTTTCAACAGTTGTAACTTTTTTTATTTTTTCAGTGACGCAGTTGTATGAAGATTTGTTTTATTCGAGACAAGTTGTACTTTATGGAAGAATAGTTTAAATTCACTTATAAATAATTGCATAATTTTTTTTTTTTTTTTTACATTTTTTTACACTATTCACATTTCACACTGAATAACTTGTTAGATTAATTCCATAGGTTATTACGGTCGTGTGGATACCTAATATGTGTAGGTTTTTTTTGTGTGTATAATATATGCACAATTATTTTTTATTAAATATTTTTATTTTATTTTATTTATTTTTTTACACTTTTTATGTTTTTTTCCTTTTTTTAAAAAATCCCATGAAGGGATAACTGTGTTACTTTTTCTCTTTTTTTTTTTTAACACTTAGTAATGTATTAGCATATTCATATATGCTAATACATTGTAATTTGTGTCAGTCTGATAAAGGCAGTGATCAAGACAGCTCACAGTCTGCCCTGATCACTGGCTTGTTACACAGACAGCCCTGGAGCTACTCTGGGTCCCCAGGGATGACTGTGCAGCGGTTCCCCGGTCTGTCGGGTCACCGGGCATTCCGATCACCCGACCGAGCAGGGAAGCCCTTTGATTGCGCTGCGGTGACGAACTGCGGCAATCAAAGGGTTAACGCACCAGGGAGCGGAGGTTCCCCCGCTCCCCGGTGCTCACAGGAGATGCTCTGGGATCAGGACTCTGTAGTACAGCACCGTTCTCAGCGCTGCTGCGGCGCCCGGAGCGGCAAACTCCGATGTCTGCAGCGACGTCAAAAGACGGTGGGTGGTTGTAAAGGAGTTAATGCTCTGTTCCCTGCATTCTCTACTCTTAGGGGTTGTTCACACGGCATTCTTGGATCCGATTTTGGATCCGTGTTGGATCCAGCAATCGCATCCAAAAACGCAGCAGCGATCGAATCCTAAGCGTATCCAACACATCACCAGCATGCAGCTGCGTGTTTGGATGTGTGTTGGATGTAGCAGGATCACACCCTATAGTTTATTATAGGGCTCCTGCTGCGTCTTTCGGACCAAGAACTGACATGTCAATTCTTGGAACGAATCCGAAAGATGCAGTGAGACGCGAATCGGCGATGTGACAGCTGATGCATGTTTCAAAGTAAAAACAATGTAAATCACACTGCTATTTATTAGATACGAGTTTGGGTCCGTTTAGGGTCCGACAGATTAATCCAAACACGTATCTAAAAACATATGTTCACACGGACTCAATGCGCCATGTGAACATACCCTTATACAATCTTATGAAGCACCATGGATGAGGCGAAGTCGAATCGGCACATTGCTGCAGCAAAAGACCCCAGGTCGCTACCCGTGATGCGACTTGCTTGCGGTGGTGCCCGAGGTGTAGCGAGGTACAGAATCGTATGACAGGCTCGTAGTCGGGGACTTGCAGGAAGGTCAGGGCAGGCGGCAGGTAAAGCATGGTCAAGGAACAAAGGCAGGAGGTCAGGTACATGGTCGAACTAAACTTTCTGAAACACTTTATCTAAAGCACTGGGCACAGTAGATCCGGTGTGCAGGAAGGAGATATAGGGTCAGCGCCCGGCAATTAGCGAATTACCAGCACGCTTCCCCTTTAAATGTCCCGCAATGGCAAGCAGAGGTGTACAGGGAAGCAGGAGCGCGGAAAGGTGAGTACTGGGCAGCAGCACAAGTGTACCCACGGCGTGAGCACGCCTGACACTAACATATATGCTATAGCTAAACTAAACTATTATTATTGTCCTATGCTGTACTAAAAATGTATCTTGGTATTATTATAGATTCTATGGTAGTTTTATTAGTATATTATGTTATTTATAGCTTTTTATGTGTTATTAATCCTGTTCAATGAAATCCGATTTCACTGGTCACAGAACTCGTCAGAATATTCCCCCTGTGTTTACTTCAGCTGTTAACGGCAGGGTCTTACTTCAGTCGGCTGAAATGTGCCTCTGCCTTGTAAAATACTTTCTCTCCTATTAGTATTAGTCATAGAGTAGGTTTCAGTTTGACTGCTGTCACAGAATGATGTTTTCCTAATGTCAAATGAGTCACAGTGCAGCCGGCAGCACGGTCCGCAGGAGCACCACCTTGGTGTCAGTTTCAGAACTTAGCATTTGCTCTAATGCATTGCAAACTTTCCTAGAAAAGCCAAGTGGTATTATCACCAGATTAGAAGGAGTTGCCGAATGTCACTCCTATGGTCTCTTACTTAAAAATAAAACTTAATAATGAGAGGCAGCGCTCACAGATCTGTGTAAGACATGTGTGATTAATACTGTCCACAGACCGTTCCAATTTGTTTGACTGGCTTCTCGTGGTTCATAGACACAAAGAAAAGTATTACAAACGCATTCACTTTGGCCAGAGAGAACAAAATGGCACAACTAGAGAAGGTGAGGGCCACAAACAGTGACCTTTTCCAAGCATGGGCAGGGGCAATGGGCATTGCGACCATTAAAGGGGTAGTCTAGTAAATTAAAATTATTCTTCAATGGGGTCAGGGTGGGTCAAATATTTTTAAAAAGTTACTCTTACCTACAGGTCTCCTGTTGATGCTGCTGCGGAGCTCTCCAGTAATCCACTCCTCTTTACTTCGGGGTTCTTATCATGAGAGGCAGAAGAGGCTTCCGCTCCATTGTAAGGGAATGGAGTGCGAGGCTCTCCTGTGTGTCGGTACAATAACCCGGAAGTGAGGCGGAGCGGAGCACCATTGTACAGCTTCATAAATTTCCCCAATAATTTTTTAAAAATGCCACCAAAAATGCATGCCGTTTTTGAGGTGTTATTTATACCAAAAAACGCAAAAATTGTGGGTGTGTTCACGCTGTGTGATACATAGAAGAAATTTCTGGTATTTTTTTGTTGCATATTTCAGTTTTTCTTGATGTTGATTTTGCCAGGTCTTTACACGAATTCCAGCACGGAATGCATTTTTGCTGCATTCTATTTTTTTTATTTTCATGCATCTTTTCGGGTCTGGTTTGTACCACTTTTCTCCCATAGACATGCATTGCTTTTTTTCCTTTGCCCTGCTTAAAAAAGCGTGTTGCGTTTTTTTTTCTGTTCGTTGTTCTTCTTTTATGTGGCATTTTTTACATGACAAATTACACAATTTAAAAATGAATTATTGAATTACATAAACTGAGGCTCATGTGATTTTTATGAGAAAATTGCCACAAAAAAAACATCACAGAAAACCAAGATATGGAAAAAAAAATAAGTCAGATTTAGTAAAGCAGCTGCGCCAGAATTATGGGTTGTCATGTGCCAAATATCTAGTGCAAATGCTGTGCACTTCATGTATTATTTGTTTTAAACACTTTTGAGACACCATTCAAAGAAATAGAAAAAGGAGTATGGCTTTGACAATTTAGAAAATGTGGCAGATTTATTAATGACGTGTGACACTTTTTAGACCCAATAACTAGTTTAACCCCTTAATGCCACAGCGATTATTGTTAAAGGAGTTTTACCACCAAGGCATTTCATGCCTGGTTTGTCCTGCTTCAGCTTTCAGTGTGTTCAAAAGGGAGCCTGTATGATTTTTTTGAACTGTATGTCATGTGACCCAGCGGGCTTGACATCACTATGCCTTTCCCCACAGGGTGCTCACTCTAGTAGTCAAACAAAGGTCTATGTAAAGAGCTGTGAGTAGCTACAATGTAGCTGAGTGGTTAGCTCTTTTGCCTTTCAGCATAGTGGTCCTAAGTTTAAATCCCTGGAGGGACCTAACATTTGGAGTTTTTTTTTCAAATTTTTTTCCCCACAGGGTGCTCACTCTAGTAGTCAAACAAAGGTCTATGTAAAGAGCTGTGAGTAGCTACAATGTAGCTGAGTGCTTAGCTCTTTTGCCTTTCAGCATAGTGGTCCTAAGTTTAAATCCCTGGAGGGACCCAGCATTTGGATTTTTTTTTCAATGCACATACCTTATTGAGGTTACTTTTTTTCTTTATTTGCACTGTTTGACTAATTACTAAGGAATAAAGAGGACAGGAGTAGAACGACAGCACCTGGGGTTGAACACTCGCTCAGCAGTATGATTACTAGGCAGAGGATAGACTGACAGTAGCTGCCTGAGAGGAGAGGTGATATCTGAGCATGTGCAGCCAGGACTGATGCGCTCTCATCACTGCACGTATCGAGTGGAGGTGAGCTGTACACTATGGATCACTAAGGGAGCAGCTAAAAAAATGGTGTAGAATTTTTAATAATGATAAATGGGGAAAATGTATATTTATGTTTATTTAATCTACAAGCTTTCCACGTCAATTTTACTTAATGGTAAAACCCTTTAAGGTCACATTCACCTTTCAAGAGCCATAACTTATTTTTCCATCTACATGGACATATGAGGGATTTTTTTTTGTAGGATACAATGTACCTTGTAATGATACCAATGACCATACCACATAATGTACTGGGAAACTCTTCAGTATAAATTATATGTTATCTGTATTCTGTACCATAGATACCAAATTCTTAGAGTTTAGTTATGTCTTACTACTTTAAAAAAATAAAAACATTTTTAATTTTTTGGAATTTTCACTGCAGAGCCATTTTCTATGACCAATAAGTTTTCAAGGTTTTTTTGGGTTACATGTGACTTTTTTTATTCCAATTTTTTTGGGGACGCAAAATGACCAAAAATACCTGCATTTTCCTATGGTGTTCCCCATTATGGATGAATAATGACATATTTTAAAAAATCTGATTTACACATGAGATGATACCATTAATGTTTAACTTTTTAAAAAAAATATTATTTTATTTGTAAAATGGCAATGGTTTGAACTTTTAATATTTTTTTTAATTTTTAAACTTTTTTTTTTACTTGTACTTTTAGTTCCCTTAAAGGGGTTGTCTCGCTACAAAGAATAGCTTTCAAATTGTAGGGAACACAAAATAAAGACATTTTCCAAATATATTGCTTTGTTCCTCTTTTTCCCTAAGGAGATACATGTGAATTTATGACCTCCCTGGCTATTTCAGTTCCCTCAGTAACTGACCTGTAAACAATTCTCCCCCTGCTGTTTGTTCAATGAGATAACAGTGAGTGATGTCATCACACAGGTCTCAGCAGTGTCCTGTGCTGCTCAGCAGTAAAAAGCTTGATTTATGTAAAATAAACAGAACTGTAATTAGGGCTTTTGTTTTGGGGATCAGATAAGAAGTCCTGTTAGTAGTTTGAGAAGCTAATCTGATCTAATTAGCATCTGAAAGCACAGCAAGGCATGGAGCTGTACAAGCATGGAGCTTATGCAAATGAGTCAGTCTGAACCAGGAAGTGGCAGAGTATTTAATTCATGCATTCTCTGAAACTATGAAGGGAGACAACTCCTTTAAGGATACTTGAGCACATAATATAGCATTGGAAAGTTCATGACAAAATTGTTTAGGAAATAAAAAAACAAATTTACTTTTTTTCTTATTATCTCCAATTTTTATTGTATTCTATATTTGTTTTTTTAAACCACAATACATTGAAATATTTTACTCATGAATGTGACTTGTGAAACAGCAATATATAAATGTCAGGTAAGTGTGGCTCTCACATTGCACCATGCTGGAAAGAGTCTAAATAAACAAGGCTCAAACAACAAAAGGAATGAGAAAGCATAATTTTGCTCATGTCATTCATTTTCAGTAGTGTGCAAAACCTGTTTCCTTCCATACTACATTCCATTCACTACTATTGTATAGCAAAACAAGACGACAGGTAAGCATTTAGAAAAATATAGCTTAGCAAACAAATGTTATATTAGCAATTGGTGTTTAGAAACTTAAAAAGTTGCGGCACAGAACGGGGGAGTTTTCTTTAGAACGTACCCTATTACTGACACTTATGTAATGCGCTTTTTCTATTGATGCATCACTAACAGAGCATTTCTGGAGCCCATTCATGGTATTCATCAGGATACCATAAAAGACTTTCTACAGTTGAAACCAGACGTTTACATACACTGTAAAAAAAACCCCATCTGCATGTTTTTCTCACTATTTTGACATTTAAATTTGAATAAAACCTTCCCCGTTTTTTAAGGGGCCCAAAAAGGAACCCCAAAAAAAAATTTTTTATTCACCAAAGCCCCGAATAATGAGAAAAGAGAATTTTTTTTTTAAGGGCATTTTTTAAAAAAATTTTTTGGGAAAATTTAAAAGTTTCCATACATTAGGGGTTAAATATGCCCCTTAAAACATTTGGGGCAGCCCAATTGGGTAATGTTTTGACTTTTTTAAAACTTTTGAAGTAAATTTTAAAATGTATTTTTAAAACGACCAGAAACACACTTTCTTCTTTTGTTTAAACCCTCCCTGGAAAAATCTAAAGAAATCAGCCCAAAATATCCCGGAAGAAAAAACTGTGGACTTTTAAAAAAGTCTGGTTTTATCCTTTTGGGGCAATTTTTCCGTTACCTGAAGGGTCTCGTTTTAACTTTAAAAAAACAATTAAAATGCAAGTAAAAAACAAGATTTGGGAAAGGGCCCCCCAAACATATTGCCCCCAGGAAAAGGGGAACCCGGGGTTTTGGGGTTCCTTTAGAGATGAAAATGCTTTTGGGGCCCCCACATGGGCATATCCCAAACCCAAAAAACAAAACAAAAAAACCTTGTGGGAAATGCTGGCAGAAACAGAAAAATGTTATTATCCACAATTTAAAACGAAATACTGTATCAACATTGGGGTAAAAGGGGCCAAATCTGCCAGGGAAAAAGGGCCCTTTAAAACCCCCAAAAAAACATAAAAAGCCAATTAAAGGTTTTCCCAAAAGCACAGGGAAAAAAGACCTACCTTTTTTTAGACAGTCCCCTGGTCAACAAAACTAAAAATTTAACTGTTTTGGCCCCTTTAAAGGCCATTGTTTTCATTTGGAGAAAAAGGGAAAACTTTTTGGAAACCTAGGAAAAACCCAACCCAATTTTTTGAAAAAACAGGGGGGTCAGCAAACCCTGTTGTGGGGTTTTTGTTTTCTTTCAAAGGGGGGACTGGTGCACTTCAAAAAAATAGATGGCAAAACTGAAGGAAAAAAAGATTATGGTTTGGGAATACTGAAAACAACATTCCCAAAAATAAAAAGCCCCGGAAATTTTAAAAAAAACCCTTTTCCCCATAAAGGGTTTTGCCCCCCCCCTTTCTGAGGACAGCACAAGCCTTTTTGTACAGAAATGCTGTTTTCCCCGGGGTGGGGTTTTCCCCCCTTTTTCTGTAAGATGCTGTCCCTTTTCGAGTATTAGTGCTCAACCCCGCAGTTTTTCCCGCCAGAAAAGAGTCAATTTTAAAAATCATTTTTTTTTTATGCCCCGCCCACCTGAGGCTACCCGCTCAATTCAAAATGATAAACCTATTACTTTTTAATAGGTAAAAAGGAGAAAAAACTGGGCAGTTTGGGGGGGCTAGCCTTTTTTGGGGCAGGGGTAACACCTCTCATGAAAAAATTTGAGCAAATTTAAAGAGAACCTTGAGACTCCCCGGGTCACATATCATGACAAAAACAAAGTTTAAAACTGCCCACGACTTTTTTCCCCGTGGCTCAAATCGGGGAGTCCTATCCTATCTTTTCCTCTCAAACGAGCCAATCAACCCTCCCCACTTTGGTTCCCCCCCCCCAAACCTCCATTAAATTTAGAGAGAAAAAAAAAAAAAAACCCCCAACCTGCAAAGCTGGGCCCCCTTTTTTGACCGCCTGTGGGGGAGGGGGGTGGGCCCGGGGGCAGAAACCCAAAATAAAACACCCCCCTTCCTTTTTCCCTAAAGGGTTTAAAAAAAGAAAATTTTATTCCCAAAACCCAATTTTAAACCCTAAAGTTTTTTTTCACACAAAAACATTTCTGAAAAAAAGTATCCCCAAAACCCGGGTGCCACTTGGGAGGGGTGCCGCACACCCTGTAATTTAAACATTAAACCACAGACCGCCACCAGCGGGACAAAATTTTTTTTTGCAAAAAGGGCAAAAAAACTAAAAACGTCGAAATCCCAAAAAAACACTTATGCTATCTTTTCATACAAAGAAAAAAAATTTGAGACTCTCGGTTTACAAATCATATCAAAAAATGTTTTTAAAAACTGCCCACGAAATTTCAAAAAGTGGGCTCAAAAAACCGGGGGAATCCCCCTCCTATCTTTACCTCTCAAAAACGGCCAATCAGGCCTCTCAATGGGTCACCGGGCCCCCATTTAAATTTGAGAAGAAAAAATAAAAAACACCCAACCTGCCAAAAACTTCCCTTCTATGACAAACCTGTGAAAGGCCTGATTGGGGTTTAATTTAGAGGAAAAAAAAGGGTTTTGGACTTGGGCCCCATTTTTTAGACCCCCGTTTGAAGTCCCTGGGCAGCTTAAAAAATGTTTTTTGATCAAGAATGGGGAACCGAAAAGTCCCCCCCAAAGTTTTTTTTAAAGTATGATAGATAGCAAAGTCTTCTTTTTTGGAAAATTTTGACTTTGGGGGTTGCCCTTTTTTTCAGAAATTTGGCCCCGGTGGGGCTGTGTGGGGTTTTAAAATGTATTAAATTTCAAGTTTCGGCAGCCCTCCAGTGGCCCCCCAGGTTTTTCATAAGGTTTTTTTTTAAAAATGGGTTTTTTTGTGCAAAAAAACGTTTTTCTTGGTGAAAATTTTTTTTAACCTATTAATTTGGGAAAAGGAAAGGGGGGCTTCCCTTTTTGGGTTTTTTTTGTCCCCGCCCACCCCTCCCCAGGGTGTCATAAAGGGCAGCTTTTTTCAGTTTGGGTTTTTTTATTTTTTCTCTCTGAAAAATGGAGGCGGTGACCCAGTGAGGGCCGATTGGCTCGATTGGGGAGGGAAAAAAAAGGAAAAAGGAAAGCCCGATTTTTTAGAAACCCCGTTGAAAGTCGTGGGGGCCCCTTTAAAAATGTTTTTGAACATGATAGGGAACCCCAGAGTCCCAAAGTTTTTTTTAAAGTATGATTTGATAAACCCTAAGTTTCTTCTTTAAGGAATTTTGACGTAGTTTATTTTCCCTTTTTTTCAGAAAATTTTCCCCCTGGTGGCGGGGCTGTGTTTGGGGACATGTAAAAATTACAAAGTGTTCCCGGGAGCCCCCCGCCAGTGGGCCCCAGGTTTTTCCCTAAAGTTTTTTCAGAAATTTTTTTGTGTGCAGAAACATACGTTATTTCTTGGTGTTTCATTTTTTTTTTAAACCCATATGGAAAGGAAGGGGTGCCTTCCAATTTTTTGGGGTTTTGTCCCCCCCACTCTCACAGGCGGGCAAAGAAGGGCAGCTTTGCAAAAGGGTTTGGGTTTTTTTTTTTTTTTCTCTCTGAAAAAAATGGGGGGTCGGTTTTACCCAGTAGAGGGCCCGATTGGCCCCGATTTAGAAAGGGAAAATAGGATAGGAAATGGGCCCCATTTTTAGACCACGTTTTAAAGTCGTGGGGAGCCCTTTAAAAATGTTCTTACATGAAATGTGAACCGAGAGGGCTCAAAGTTTTTTTTATGTATATAGATACATAAGTGCTTCTTTAGGGAAATTTTGACGTAGTGTATTTGGCCCCTTTTTTGGGAGAAAATTTGCCGCTGGTGGCGGTCCCCCGGTTTTTGTACCCGTATAATTACATTTTTGCGGCCCGCCCTGCCAGTGGCAAACCCCGGTTTGCATACGTTTTTTTAGAATTTTTTGGTGCAAAACATCCTTTTTTACTTGGGGGTAAAATTTATTTTAAAACCCATATGGGAAAAGGGAAAGGGGGGCTTTCCCTTTTTGGGTTTTTTGTCCCCGGGCCCCCTCTCAAAAGGGTGTCCCCTAAGAAGGGCAGCTTTGCAGGTTTTGGGGGGTTTTTTTTTTTTTTCTCTCGAATAATGGAGGGCCCCCGACCCCCTGAAGGCCTTATTTGGGTCGATTTTTAGAGGTAAAGATTGGAAAAAGACTGCCCGATTTGAGACCAAAGTTGAAAGTCGTGGCAGCTTTAAAAAAGTTTTGATCATGATATGTGAACCAGAAATCTCAAAAATTTTTTTTCAAGTAAAGGGAAAAGATAGCCCAAAAAGCTTCCTTTTGGGTTTTTTGACGTAGTGTATTGCCCCCCTTTTTTCAGAAATGGCCGCCCGGTGGCGTTTTTGTGGGGTAAAAAAAAAGGGAAAAATTACATGTGTGGGCGCCCCCGCCATTGGGAACCCCGGTTTTCATAAAGTTTTTTCAAAATGTTTTTTTTTTTTGTGCAGAAAACAAACCCTTTTTTACTTGGGTGTACATTTTAAATTTTAAAACCCATAAAGGAAAGGAAGGGGGGCTTCCATTTTTTGGGTTTCCCTTTCCCCCCCCAACTTTAAAAGGGTGGGCATAAGAAGGGCAACCTTTTTCAGGGGGGGGTTTTTTATTTTTTTCCCCTCTAAAAATGGAGGTTTGGTTTACCCAGTAAAAGGGCCGGGTTGGCCGATTGAGGGTAAAGGGTTTGGAATTAAAACTTGCCCGGGTTTTTTAGACCAAAAGTTGAAAGTCCCCTGGGCAGCTTTAAAACATGTTCCCGATCATAAATGTTAAAACCGGGGGTCTCCAAAAATTTTTTCATGTATATAGATAGCATAAGGCTTCTTTGGGATTTCCCACCAAAAAGGGGTAATTTTTGCCCTTAAAGAAACCCTTTCACATTGGTTTTTTGCCCCCTGGGTGAGGGCAACAAAAGCCTAGTGTCCCAAAATTTCTGTTCCCCCCGTGCGTGCCCAATTTTTCTGTAAGATGCTGGGAGTTTTTTAAATAATTTTGTCCCCCCAAAACTGGGGAGTTTTTCCCGCCAAAAAAGTCAAAGAGTCCAAATTTTTAAAAAAACCCCCAACCCCCCCCTTAGGCTAGTCCCCCCCCCTCAACTGATAAAACCTATTACTTTTGGAAATTTTTTAAAAACAAGAAAATAATCCAAAAAAGGTGGGGGGGGCAACCTTTGGGGGGGGGCTAACCCCCCTGCTCATGAAAAAAAGGGAATTTTGGGGGTTTTAAAATGCCTAAAACTGCTGCATTTTTCCAGAAAAGGGGCCCAACCCGGGCCTGGAAACACCCGCCGGGCCCAAAAAGCTTGTGCGCCCCTCGGGAAAGGGGGGGCCCATAACCTAGTGACTTTTTTCCCTTTTAAAGTTTTGGGGGAAATGGCCCCCCCTTCCCTAAATGGAAAATGCCCTTAAACAAAATCCCAAACCCGGGGTTTAAAAAATTAAGTTTAAAAGGGTTAAAAATTTGGCAAAAAAGGGGGTTTGAATTACCTAAATCATTTTAGTATAGAAAGGCTATTGCTAATCTGTTTTTTGTCCAAAGCAAAACCTGAAGCCTGGGGTTTGGACACACCCCCCGGGTGCTGTGTTTTGGCCCCTTTCCCTCCCAAACTCTCTTTCTCTGGGTTTTTTTTTGGAAAAAAACTAAATTGAAAGGGGCTTTTTTTTGCGGGCGTGCCCCAAAGTTCTCATTGTTTTTTGCACTCCCCCCCTCGAGCTGTGTAATAAGGCTCCCCTGATCTGCTCCCTATGCTCATCCCCCAGTGATACTCTTTTGTGAAGGGGGGTATTTGGGCAATTACGAGTCTCTAGCTATTAGATTCACTCCCCCCCACCCCTATAACAAAAAAGCCCTTTTAAAAACTCTTAAAAAAACCCCACTGTTTTTCCCGGCCCGGGGGGTAGAGGGGGAGCGGGGGGGTATTTCTCAAAATGTGTTTTTTATCATTTCAGGCTGTATGTTTTACCTGTTTTAACCCGAGATACATGGTTTTTTGGTTTACAAAGAATTTTTAGCCTGGGAGGGGGGGTGAAAGGGGGCCCCCCATGCATGAAAACTGACCATTGCAGGAAACTTTTTGAAAATCCTCTCCCTTCCCCTGCGACACAAAATGAAGATGGCGCCCCAAGGAGGGAGCCCAAAAAGACACAGTGAGGGTAAGAAATCCTACCGAGAAGGGGGAGACCCCCGCTGGGGGTGGGAAACTGTAAGACAGAGAGAGAAAGCTCAAGAAAGCCTGCAAAATTTCCTTACTGAAAAACCCCTTTTAAAGGGAAAACAATTTTAAATTTTGGAGTTGGGCCCTCAAAAGCCCTGATCTCAAACCTATTGAAAATTTTAAAAGGGGAAAAATTTGAAAAAAAGGGAAAGGGGGGAGAAAGATGAACCTCCCCAAAAATTTGGGTTTAGTTACACCAGTTGCTGCCAGGGGGAAAGGGGCAAAAAAACTTAAACCCAAATATTGTAAGGGAAAATTGTGGAAAAGGGTCCCCAAAAAGTTTGACCCAAGTTTTAAAAACAAGGTTTTAAAAACAATGCTACCAAAAAACTAATTAAATGTAAAGGAAAAATTTTGACTTTGTAAAATAATAAAAATGGGTTTTTTGAATTTTTTTCTCTTTTTCAATAAAACTGGCTTTGGCAAATATGAATTAAATTTTGGTTTCCCAAATTTAAATTAAAAAAGGGAAGGTTTTTTTCTGAATTTAAAAAGTCAAATAGTGGGGAAAAAAAAATTATATGGTTTTTTTTTACATCATAGTTTTTTATGGGAAACTTCTGGTTTTTAAATGGTTTTAATATAAATTTTTAAAAAAAATTGGGGGGGCATAAATTTTAAATTTTCCCGGGCCCCCCCAAAGCAAAACTAGATGGCAATAATAGAAAGAAAAATTTTTCCAACCATGAAACCCTTTGAACGGGAAAAAATTGTTTTTTTTTTTAAAAATATGGGAAAAGTCACCAAACTTTCAATTTCATAAAAAAAAGGGAAAATCCAGGGGCAAACAAAAGAATTTTTAGGGGCCCCCTAGGAAAAAGGGAAAAACCACCTATTTTAACCCGGGGACCGGGAAAATTTCCCAAAATAAAAATTTTAGTAATAATTTAAAAGGTAATTGGGGGTTAAATTTTCCATAATTTAAGCAATAAAGCCACAAATGAGTCATTTTCTACAAAAAGAAAACAAAGTTTTTTTCACCAGAGGGGGACCAAAAAACCTTTTTAAACCCCCAGCTGCTGCCCATGGCTTTATTTTCCCCATATTATTTCAAATTAAAATAAAATTTTTTAAAAAAATATAAATATATATATATTAATAAAAAAAATATATATATATAATAATAGTAAACGATCCACCCCCCCCGGGACCCCCCTCCTGGCCATCTTGGGGGTATTTTAGCGTGGGGAAATCCCGTTTTGGGTTAAGGGGAGTGGTAAAAAACTTCCCTCCAACCCAAGGGAAAAGCAATTTTAAAACCCCTGTCCTCAGCCAGCTTTTTTTAAGGCAAAAATTCCCAAACAACGTACAAAAAACACAAAAAAACCCGGGCCCTCTACCAACAAACTGAACTATACAGAGGGCCCCCCTCTAACGGGGAGCGGGAACCTAAGGGTTGGAAAAACCCCACAATGCCCCTTTTTAAATTTCTCCCCAGTCCCCCCCCACTGCCCCCAGCTTCTTTCAACCCCTCGGGGGGGCCAAAAGCCCCCCCCTCCAGCTCCTTTGCAAATCCCCAACGCGGGTACCGAACAAGCCCCCCAACCCAATCGGGAGAAAGGAAGGCCCCCTTTAATGGGTCCCCCAGAGATCCCCCCCAAAAAACCGGGGCTGGAACACGGAGACCTGGAACGGGGGAAAAAACCCAAACCTACCCACCCTTTTATTTTTGTTCCGGGAAGGCCACCCCCTTAATGGCTTGGACTTTAAAGCCTTTTGCAAAATGTAAAAAGGGGTCAACACCCAAAATTTTTTGCGACGGGACAATCCCTTTGGTTTCCCCCCCACCGAGACCACCCCTCTCTTTGGGCTTTTAAACCCCCAACCAAAGGGGCAGAACCCGGGGAACTCCCCTATGGTCCTCTCCCAAAATTTATAATAATATATTTAAAAATGCTTGACAAAAGCCCTCCGGAGGGAGCAAAAACCCGTCACTTTTTTTCGGGAAAGGAGGAAAAAAATAAACTCTTGCACCCTGAATTCTTCCTGGAGTGGCTTTGGATTTTTTTCTTTTCACATTTCTAAATTACTTTAAATTTTTTTCCCAACTTTTTTTTCAGCATCCGCTTTTTTTTTGCTCATTATAATAAAAATATATAAATATAATATATATTAAAAATATAATATAAAAACCATATCAAAAAATTTGGGCCAAAAAGGGGGAAAGCACCCCTAAAAAATTTCCCTTTTTTTGGAAAAAAAAAAAAAAAATGGGTCCCAGCTTTTTAAAATGAACCGAATTTCCCCGTCCCAAGTTTAATCCAAAAAAAGGTTTCCCCCAGAAACTCCATTAGGCCCCCCCTTAAAAACCCTTTTCCCTCAAGTCACTTGAAAAGGCTTCTGGGACCCCCGAAATTGCCCGGGTCACGGGCCCATTTGAAATAAAGTTTTTTTCTTTTTTTTTGCCATAAGGGAAATTGCGGGCGACCTTTTGGAAATATAAAATAAAAGATTAAAAAAGTATATTTTAAAATAATATATATATATATTATATAAAAATAAAATATATATTAATATATTTTGGGCAAGTAAAAAAATGTTTTGAAATGAAAACATGCCTGGGGGGGCTGGGCCCCCTTTTTCCCTCATCTCGAAACAAAAACCCCCCCTTTTTTCTTTGTGTAAACCTCTTCTCGCAACATGTGCATCATGGGTTTTTGGGCCCCCCCCCCTTTAAAAACCAAAAACCTGACTAACATTTTTTGACGTAAAGGGTTTATCACACAAGGCACGGGAAAGTTTTTTTCCCTTCCCTTTCACCCACTAAAAAGGGGGGCTGTGGTTGACAACATACCTCAAACATTAACAGAAAGAAATTGGGAGAGAACCTTTTTCTCCCACTAAAAAGTTAAACAAATTAAATTAAATAAACATTTTTTTTCCCACACTTTTTTCCCTACAAAAGAAATTGTATTTAAATGTAAATATTAACTAATACGTACCCCCAAATAATTCTTTAAAAAATCTACAACTCATTTAAAAAAAAAAAAAAAAACGGGAACTGCCCCCCGTTAGGCTAAGTCCCACTAAACATTTAATTATGATCAATCTTGGGCCCGCTTTTATTTTTTTTAAAAAAGCCGAAGATACCCCCGTTCTTTGCCCCCCTTCAATAGACGAAAATTAGGAAAAAATTTTGAAAGGGGGTACACAGCCGTTTTTTCCCCTCTCCCTCGTCTTTCGGCCCGGCGTTTTTAAAACCAACATCCCTGTAAAATTTACCCAGCCTTCCCCTTTTTTCCTTGCCGTCACGTAGGGGTAAACTTCAGGAAACGGGGAACCCCCGCCCCGCATTTTTTTTTGAAACAAAGCGTGCCCAAAAAAAAACCGCGGTCCCCCTTTGGGAGAAAAAACTGCCGTTTTTTGGCCTTTTTTTTTTGTCCGATGAAAGGGGGAAAACATACCCTTTAGCCCAGCATCCTCAAACTGCGGCCCTCCAGCTTTTGGGAAACTACCACTCCCTTTCTTTCCCCCCACGTTATAGATTATATAAATGCATGATGGGAGTTTTTAGTTTTTTTTAACAGCTGGAGGCCGCAGTTTTTTAAAGGAAACCCCCGGCCTTAGCAATCATGTATTATTTATAGTAATAATAATATTTATTTACAAGGAGCCAACAAATCCTGCTGCACTTTACAATTTAGAGAGTACATATGCAGACATTCATTACTGAGTAAAAAACTAATTAAGGGGAGATGTTTGTAAGGGCGGAACAAGACAGACCGCCCTTTTTCCCGCTCCCGCCCTTTTTTCTTTTTTAAAATGTTGGGTTCCCCAAAAAGGGAAAAAAACCCCCCTAAATAGAATCCCCTTGTTCTCATTTTTAGGAAAAAAATTCCTTTTCCCCAATCCCCAAACTGGGACCCAAAAAAAATCCCGGACTGGGAAAATCATCCCTTCTCCCCCGAAAACCTGTTCACTACAACTTATTTTTATTTTAAAATCCAATTCAACCCTTTTTGAAATCTTTTTTTGTGAATTTATTTTGACAAGTTCCTCGGCAGAGAGTTTTACAGTCCCCCACGTTCCAAAATTTAAGAATTTTCCCCTTTTTACAGAAAACTCAAAAAGTACGTACACCCCTCACATTTTTTTTAAATATTGGGATTAAATCTTTTTATTTTGGGGCAAAACCCGGAAAAATATGACACTTTTTTTTAAACAATGGGAAAGTAGTCCCGTGCACAGCTTGTATAACCGGGGTAAATTTGGTGTACCCTCAAAATTAAATCAACACAAAAGTCCCCCTCAATTCTAAACCAAAAGGAAACAAAAGTAAGTACAAACCCCCAAAGGAAAAAGGTCCCCAAATTTTTGCCCAAAATTTTTCATTTTTCCTCAAATTTTTTTTCCCCTGTGCCTTGTTAGTTTTTTTAAACAAGGTCTCCAGGGTGCGGGTTTAATTTTAAAAATCTGGGGGTTAACGCTCTCACACTCACTCATACTGGCCCACGGGAATTTTTAAAAAAGGTCCCCTCATGGAAAAAGAACTGCCCCTGAAGATGAAAAAAAGAATTTTTTTCTCTATATAAAAAAGGGCCCGAGACTATAAAAAAGATTCCCCAACCCCCCAAAACATTAAACCCTCCCGAATGGTGCCCAAAAACAACAGGGGTTTTAAAACCCCAACGGGTTTTTTCCCCAAACCCTTTCCCAGAACAGGAAATCGAAAATGGGCAAACAAAGAAACCCTGAGTCCCTTTTGCCAGAAATCATATCCAGAAAATTTGTTTTTTTCAATATAGACATGGGGTGTTTTTCAGCATTGCTGCAAGGTCAATGGATGGAGAATCACCCGTCAGTATCCGGGCATACCGGAAACCTACACCAAAATTGGGTTGCTTTGGCCTGCCCCGCCCAGAAGAAAGCCTATTCAAAAAATGTTTGCACAAGAAAGTCCAAAAACATTACCCCAAGACAACAGACTAAGGAAAGGGGTTACGGGAAAACCTTTTCCCTGGGGTTTGGGATGAGACCAATTTTTGGGTTTTCGTTTGGGGCCCAAGCATGTGTGGTGGGAAACCGGGTGAATATTTACAAAGAAAAAGTGTGTCTTCCCTACAGCCCCAAGCATTGGTGGGGGGAGCGTCAGGGTTTTTTGGGGCTGCATGGGTTTGCTGCCAGCCCAAGGGGACCTGCATTTCCATTGGGGGAAACCATAAAATGCCAACATACTGAAGCAGAGCAGAACCCTCCCTTGGGGGAAAATGGGCTGCAGAGTAGAAATTCCAACAAAATTAAAATGATCCCCCCCCCCCCAACACACCTCCAAGAAAAACCCAACGCCTTGCAAAAGTAAATAAGGGAAAAAGGTGCGGGACTGCAAGCTGCCCTCCAACCTACACCCTTTATTGAGCATCTGGGGGCCCCCCTCAAAGGGAAAGGGGGAGAGCGCGGGGGCCCCCCTAAAAATTCCACCAGCCCGTGGAAATCATCATTGGAGGGGGGAAAGGGAGGATTCCATGGCTGAAACCCTGGGGGAAGCCTAGTGCCCTTTCCATCCCCCAAGAAATTTAAAGGCAGTTTTGGAAAATAATGGGGGGCCCCACACAAAATATTGACACTTGGGCAAAATTTTTGTTGCCAGGGGTTTAAAAAACCCATTGGGCTTTTGTTTTAAATTTTTTTTTTAAGGGAACCCCAAAAATTTTTAAAAATTGTTATACAAGCGTACACCAACTATTTTTACTTTTGGTAGCAAAGTAAAAAACTTAAAATTTTTGTCCCATGAAATGAAATTAATTTCAATTTTTTTACAAAAATGTGAGGGGGGGTTAAAAATGACTTTTGTGAGCTAAATGAAAATCTTTCTGTTTTTTAGGAAAATTTTTCTTTCCCCCCAAGGGGGTTTGGAAAGGAAAGCCCCCCCTGTTTTAAAATACAGTCCCCGGGGAAAATAAATTTTTTGGGAAAGACCTCTATATTGACCTTTAAAAATAATTTTTTCAAAATTTAATTTTATACCTCCTTAAGCCCCCTCTTTTTTCAAAAATAAATAACCCAATCTTTCTAAACTTTCGGGTAAATTGGGAAATCCCCCCAAGTTCCCTTTTTTTACTTTCGTTGCCCCCTTTTTAACCCCCAGCAGACAAGGGGCAACTAGAACCCTACTTTAGACAAAAATAGGGCAAAAATCCTCTCCCAAAATTTTTTAGTAACTGTCCCTCCGTCACGGGGGGGTCCCCCCAGCCCCTCCCCGGGCCCCGGGGCAAACTCCCCTGCTTGTCCACCGTCGGGTCCCCGTGGTCCCCGCCGGTCCCGCGGGGGCGGGTTCCCCCCGGGTTCCCCCCCCTTTCCTTCCTGCGCTCCCGCGAATTTCCCCCGTCCCCCTGGCCGCCGGGGTGCGCGTTTCCCCCCGCCTTTTGGCGCGCGGCCCCCCGGCTCCCGGGGATTTAAAGGGCCAGTAGCCCAGATTTTGGTTTTAAAAGGGTGGGAGGTGTCCCCCCAAATTTAAAAACCCCCTTTTCCCCCGGGT